>JAMPIV010001815.1:0-26160 GCA_024509875.1 Oreohelix idahoensis
AAATATATGCTGCCCTTACTTACTTACTTAGCGTTCCCATCTATACACCATGAGGTGGTAGATGGTGAGCATATTATGCCTTACTTAACTTTCTCTTAGTCGTTCCCCTTCTACCGTGAGGTGTAAAGGTTGAGAATGATGCTTATTTACTTTAACTTACGTATTAGTCGATCCCCTTCTACCGTTACTGGTACGAGGTGAGAATATATGTTAACTTACTTTACTTAGATCGTTTCTCTACCGTGAGGTGAAGAGGTGTGAATATATGCTTACTTACTTACTTAGTCGTTCCCCTTCTTCTACCGTGAGGTGTAGAGGTGAGAATATATGCTTACTTACTTACTTAGTCGTTCCCCCTTCTAACCGTGAGGTGTAGAGGTGAGATATATGCTTACTTACTTTCTTAGTTCGTTCCCCTTCTACCGTGAGGTGTAGAGGTGAGAATATATGCTTACTTACTTAACTTAGTCGTTCCCCTTCTACCGTGAGGTGTAGAGGTGAGAAATATATGCTTACTTACTTTACTTAGTCGTTTCCCCTTTCTACCGTGAGGTGTAGAGGTGAGAATATATGCTTACTTACTTACTAGTCGTTCCTTTAGTGAGGTGTCGTTCTTACCCTCTTCTACGTGAGGTGTAGAGTTGAGAATATATGCTTACTTTACTTACTTAGTCGTTACCCCTTCTACCGTGAGGTGTAAGAGGTGAGAATAAATGCTTACTTACTTACTTAGTCGTTCCCCTTCTACCGTGAGGTGTAGAGGTGAGAATATATTGCTTACTTACTTACTTAGTCGTTCCCCTTCTACCGTGAGGTTTAGAGGTGAGAAAATATATGCTTACTTACTTACTTTAGTCGTATCCCCTTCTACCGTGAGGTGTAGAGTGAGAATATAGCTCTACTTACTTATGTCGTTCCCCCTCCTACCGTTATGTGTTGATGTGAGTCGATTCCCCTTACTTACTGTGAGTCGTTCCCTTCTACCGTGAGGTGTAGAGGTGAGAATATAGTGCTTACTTACTTACTTAGTCGTTCTCCCCTTCTACCGTGAGGTGTAGAGGTGAGAAGTAAATATATGCTACTTACTTAGTCGTTCCCCTTCTACCGTGAGGTGTAGAGGTGAATAGATGCTTACTTACTTAGTCGTTCCCCTTCTACCGTGAGGTGTAGAGGGGAACGACTAAGTAAGTAAGTAATAGCATTACTCTACTTACTTAGTCGTTTCCCTTCTACCGTGAGGTGTAGAGGTGAGAATATATGCTTACTTACTTACTCTAGTCGTTCCCCTTCTAACCGTGGGGTGTAGAGGTGAGAATACTATGCTTACTTACTTACTTAGTGTCGTTCCCCCTTCTATCTACCGTGAGGTGTAGAGATGAGAATATAAGCTTACTTACTTACTTAGTCGTTCCCCTTCTACCGTGAGTTGTATAGGGGAGAATATTTTCTTACTTACTTACATTAGTCAAATCCCCTTCAACCGTGAGGTGTAGAGGTGAGAATATATGCTTACTTACTTACTTAGTCGTTCCCCTTCTACCGTGAGGTGTAGAGGTTGGAATATATGCTTACTTACTTACTTAGTCGTTCCCCTTCTACCGTGAGGTGTAGAGGTGAGAATATATGCTTACTTACTTACTTAGTTCGTTCCCCGTTCCATTCTACCGTGAGGTGTAGAGGTGAGTAAGAATATATGCTTACTACTTACTTAGTCGTTTCCCCTTCTACCGTGAGGTGTAGAGGTGAGAATATATGCTTACTTACTTACTTAGTCGTTCCCCTTCTACCGTGAGGTGTAGAGGTGAGAATATATGCTTACTTACTTACTTAGTCGTTCCCCTTCTACCGTGAGGTGTAGAGGTGAGAATATATGCTTACTTACTTTGTCGTTCCCTTTCTACCGTGAGGTGAAAAGGTGAGAATATATGCTTACTAACTTACTTAGTCGTTCCCCTTCTACCGTGAGGTGTAGAGGTGAGAATATATGCTTCCTTACTTAGTCGTTCCTTCTAAACCGTGAGGTGTGTAGAGGTGAGAATATATGCTTACTTACTTACTTAGTCGTTATCTCTTCTACCGTGTTCCCGGTGTAGAGGTGAGAATATATGCTTACTTACTTACTTAGTATTCCCCTTACTTCTACCGTGAGGTGTAGAGGTGAGACAATATAAGCTTACTTACTTACTATAGTCGTTCCCCTTCTACCGTGAGGTGTAGAGGTGAGAAGAATATATGCTTACGTGACGTGTAGAGGTGAGAATTACTTACTTAGTCATTCCCTTCTACCGTGAGGTGTAGAGGTGAGAATATATGCTTACTTACGTGGGTGTTAGAGGTGAGAATTATGCTTTTACTTCGTGTTCCCCTTCTTACCGTGAGTGTGTAGAGGTGAGAATATATGCTTACTTACTTACTTAGTCGTTCCCCCTTCTACCGTGAGGTGTAGAGGTGTTGCTTATATATGTCTTCCCCTTACCTTACGTGTAAGGTAGAATATATCGTTCTTAGATCGATTCTGCTACCGTGAGGTGTAGAGGTGAGAATATATGCTTACTTACTGTTTACGTGAGTGTTAGTGAAATTTATTTACATTACTTAGTCTTCACAAACCCGTGAGGTGTAGAGGTGAGTATATATGCTTACTTACTTACTTAGTCGTCCCCCTTCGAGCGTGTGGTGTGGGAGTGTGGATAAGTGCTTACTTACTTAGTCGTTCCCCTTCTACCGTGAGGTGTAGAGGTGAGAATATATGCTTACTTACTACTTAGTCGTTCCCTTCTAACCGTGAGGTGTAGAGGTGAGAATATATGCTTACTTACTTACTTAGTCGTTCCCCTTCTACCGTGAGTGTAGAGGATTGAGAATATATGCTTACTTTACTTACTTAGTCGTTCCCCTTCTACCGTGAGGTGTAGAGGTGAGAATATATGCTTACTTACTTACTTAGTCGTTCCCCTTCTACCGTGAGGTGTAGCGGTGAGAATATATTCATACTTACTTACTCAGTCGTTCCCCTTCTACCGTGAGGTGTAGAGGTGAGAATATATGCTTACTTACTTACTCAGTCGTTCCCCTTCTACCGTGAGGTGTAGAGGGTGAGAATATATGCTTACTTACTTACTTAGTCGTTCCCCTTCTACCGTGAGGTGTAGAGGTGAGAATATATGCTTACTTACTTACTTAGTCGTTCCCCTTCTACCGTGAGGTGTAGAGGTGAGAATATATGCTTACTTACTTACTTAGTCGTTCCCCTTCTACCGTGAGGTGTAGAGGTGAGAATATATGCTTACTTACTTACTTAGTCGTTCCCTTCTACCGTGAGGTGTAGAGGTGAGAATATATGCTTACTTACTTACTTAGTCGTTCCCCTTCTACCGTGAGGTGTAGAGGTGAGAATATATGCTTACTTACTTACTTAGTCGTTCCCCTTCTACCGTGAGGTGTAGAGGTGAGAATATATGCTTACTTACTTACTTAGTCGTTCCCCTTCTACCGTGAGGTGTAGAGGTGAGATGCTTACTTACTTACTAGTCGTTCCCCTTCTACCGTGAGGTGTAGAGGTAAGAATATATGACTACATACTTACTTAGTCGTTCCCCTTCTACCGTGAGGTGTAGAGGTGAGAGAATATGCTTACTTACTTACTTAGTCGTTCCCCTTCTACCGTGAGGTGTAGAGGTGAGAATATATGCTTACTTACTTACATAGTCGTTCCCCTTCTACCGTGAGGTGTAGAGGTGAGAATTTGCATAGTCAATCCCCTTCTACCGTGAGGTGTAGAGGTGAGAATATATGCTTACTTACTTACATAGTCGTTCCCCTTCTACCGTGAGGTGTAGAGGTGAGCATAAATGCTTACTTACTTACTTAGTCGTTCCCCTTCTACCGTGAGGTGTAGAGGTGAGAATATATGCTTACTTACTTACTTAGTCGTTCCCCTTCTACCGTGAGGTGTAGAGGTGAGAATATATGCTTACTTACTTAGTCGTTCCCTTTCTACCGTGAGGTGTAGAGGTGAGAATATATGCTTACTTACTTACTTAGTCGTTCCCCTTCTACCGTGAGGTGTAGAGGTGAGAATATATGCTTACTTACTTACTTAGTCGTTCCCCTTCTACCGTGAGGTGTAGAGGTGAGAATATATGCTTACTTACTTACTTAGTCGTTCCCCTTCTACCGTGAGGTGTAGAGGTGAGAATATATGCTTACTTACTTACTTAGTCGTTCCCCTTCTACCGTGAGGTGTAGAGGTGAGAATATATGCTTCCTTACTTACTTAGTCGTTCCCCTTCTACCGTGAGGTGTAGAGGTGAGAATATATGCTTACTTACTTACTTAGTCGTTCCCCTTCTACCGTGAGGTGTAGAGGTGAGAATATATGCTTACTTACTTACTTAGTCGTTCCCCTTCTACCGTGAGGTGTAGAGGTGAGAATATATGCTTACTTACTTACTTAGTCGTTCCCCTTCTACCTTGAGGTGTAGAGGTGAGAATAGATGCTTACTTTCTTACTTAGTCGTTCCCCTTCTCCCGTGAGTTGTAGAGGTATGTACTCGTATATGCTTACTTACTTACTTAGTCGTTCCCCTTCTACCGTGAGGTGTAGAGGTTTGTACTCGTATATGCTTACTTACTTACTTAGTCGTTCCCCTTCTACCGTGAGGTGTAGAGGTGAGAATATATGCTTACTTACTTAGTCGTTCCCCTTCTACCGTGAGGTGTAGAGGTGAGAATATATGCTTACTTACTTACTTAGTCGTTCCCTTCTACCGTGAGGTGTAGAGGTGAGAATATATGCTTACTTACTTACTTAGTCGTTCCCCTTCTACCGTGAGGTGTAGAGGTGAGAATATATGCTTACTTACTTACTTAGTCGTTCCCCTTCTACCGTGAGGTGTAGAGGTGAGAATATATGCTTACTTACTTACTTAGTCGTTCCCCTTCTACCGTGAGGTGTAGAGGTGAGAATATATGCTTACTTACTTACTTAGTCGTTCCCCTTCTACCGTGAGGTGTAGAGGTGAGAATATATGCTTACTTACTTACTTAGTCGTTCCCCTTCTACCGTGAGGTGTAGAGGTGAGAATATATGCTTACTTACTTACTTAGTCGTTCCCCTTCTACCGTGAGGTGTAGAGGTGAGAATATATGCTTACTTACTTAGTCGTTCCCCTTCTACCGTGAGGTGTAGAGGTGAGAATATATGCTTACTTACTTACTTAGTCGTTCCCTTCTACCGTGAGGTGTAGAGGTGAGAATATATGCTTACTTACTTACTTAGTCGTTCCCCTTCTACCGTGAGGTGTAGAGGTGAGAATATATGCTTACTTACTTACTTAGTCGTTCCCCTTCTACCGTGAGGTGTAGAGGTGAGAATATATGCTTACTTACTTACTTAGTCGTTCCCCTTCTACCGTGAGGTGTAGAGGTGAGAATATATGCTTACTTACTTACTTGGTCGTTCCCCTTCTACCGTGAGGTGTAGAGGTGAGAATATATGCTTACTTACTTACTTAGTCGATCCCCTTCTACCGTGAGGTGTAGAGGTGAGAATATATGCTTACTTACTTACTTAGTCGTTCCCCTTCTACCGTGAGGTGTAGAGGTGAGAATATATGCTTACTTACTTACTTAGTCGTTCCCCTTCTACCGTGAGGTGTAGAGGTGAGAATATATGCTTACTTACTTACTTAGTCGTTCCCCTTCTACCGTGAGGTGTAGAGGTGAGAATATATGCTTACTTACTTACTTAGTCGTTCCCCTTCTACCGGGAGGTGTAGAGGTGAGAATATATGCTTACTTACTTACTTAGTCGTTCCCCTTCTACCGTGAGGTGTAGAGGTGAGAATATATGCTTACTTACTTACTTAGTCGTTCCCCTTCTACCGTGAGGTGTAGAGGTGAGAATATATGCTTACTTACTTAGTCGTTCCCCTTCTACCGTGAGGTGTAGAGTAAGAAGTGACTTACTTAGTCGTTCCCACTTCTACCGTGAGGTGTAGAGTAAGATATGACTTACTTAGTCGTTCCTCTTCTACCGTGAGGTGTAGAGTAAGATATGACTTACTTAGTCGTTCCCCTTCTACCGTGAGGTGTAGAGGGGAGAATATATGCTTACTTACTTACTTAGTCGTTCCCCTTCTACCGTGAGGTGTAGAGGTGAGAATATATGCTTACTTTTACATATCGTTCCCCTTCTACCGTGAGGGTGTAGAGGAGAGAATATATGCTTACTTACTTAGTCGTTCCCCTTCTACCGTGAGGTGTAGAGGTGAGAATATATGCTTACTTACTTACTTAGTCGTTCCCCTTCTACCGTGAGGTGTAGAGGTAAGAATATATGCTTACTTACTTACTTAGTCGTTCCCTTTCTACCGTGAGGTGTAGAGGTGAGAATATATGCTTACTTACTTACTTAGTCGTTCCCCTTCTACCGTGAGGTGTAGAGGTGAGAATATATGCTTACTTACTTACTTACTTAGTCGTTCCCCTTCTACCGTGAGGTGTAGAGGTGAGAATATATGCTTACTTACTTACTTAGTCGTTCCCCTTCTACCGTGAGGTGTAGAGGTGGGAATATATGCTTACTTACTTACTTAGTCGTTCCCCTTCTACCGTGAGGTGTAGAGGTGAGAAGATATGCTTACTTACTTACTTAGTCGTTTCCCTTCTACCGTGAGGTGTAGAGGTGAGAATATATGCTTACTTACTTACTTAGTCGTTCCCCTTCTACCGTGAGGTGTAGAGGTGAGAATATATGCTTACTTACTTACTTAGTCGTTCCCCTTCTACCGTGAGGTGTAGAGGTGAGAATATATGCTTACTTACTTAGTCGTTCCCCTTCTACCGTGAGGTTTAGAGGTGAGAATATATGCTTACTTACTTACTTAGTCGTTCCCCTTCTACCGTGAGGTGTAGAGGTGAGAATATATGCTTACTTACTTACTTAGTCGTTCCCCTTCTACCGTGAGGTGTAGAGGTGAGAATATATGCTTACTTACTTACTTAGTCGTTCCCCTTCTACCGTGAGGTGTAGAGTCGTTCCCCTTCTACCGTGAGGTGTAGAGGTGAGAATATATGCTTACTTACTTACTTAGTCGTTCCCCTTCTACCGTGAGGTGTAGAGGTGAGAATATATGCTTACTTACTTTACTTAGTCGTTCCCCTTCTACCTACCGTGAGGTGTAAGAGGTGAGAATATATGCTTACTTACTTACTTAGTCGTTCCCCTTCTACCGTGAGGTGTAGAGGTGAGAATATATGCTTACTTACTTACTTAGTCGATCCCCTTCTACCGTGAGGTGTAGAGGTGAGAAATATATGCTTACTTACTTACTTAGTCGTTCCCCTTCTACCGTGAGGTGTAGAGGTGAGAATATATGCTTACTTACTTAATTAGTCGTTCCCCCTTTACCGTGAGGTGTAGAGGTGAGAATATATGCTTACTTACTTACTTAGTCGTTCCCCTTCTACCGTGAGGTGTAGAGGTGAGAATATATGCTTACTTACTTACTTAGTCGTTCCCCTTCTACCGTGAGGTGTAGAGGTGAGAATATATGCTTACTTACTTACTTAGTCGTTCCCCTTCTACCGTGAGGTGTAGAGGTGAGAATATATGCTTACTTACTTACTTAGTCGTTCCCCTTCTACCGTGAGGTGTAGAGGTGAGAATATATGCTTACTTACTTACTTAGTCGTTCCCCTTCTACCGTGAGGTGTAGAGGTGAGAATATATGCTTACTTACTTACTTAGTCGTTCCCCTTCTACCGTGAGGTGTAGAGGTGAGAATATATGCTTACTTACTTACTTAGTCCGTTCCCCTTCTACCGTGAGGTGTAGAGGTGAGAATATAATGCTTACTTATACTTAGTGCGTGAGGTGTAGAGGTGAGAATATATCTTACTTACTACTTATCGTTCCCCTTCTACCCGTGAGGTGTAGAGGTGAGAATATATGCTTACTTACTTACTTAGTCGTTCCCCTTCTACCGTGAGGTGTAGAGGTGAGAATATATGCTTACTTACTTACTTAGTCGTTCCCCTTCTACCGTGAGGTGTAGAGGTGAGAATATATGCTTACTTACTTACTTAGTCGTTCCCCTTCTACCGTGAGGTGTAGAGGTGAGAATATATGCTTACTTACTTACTTAGTCGTTCCCCTTCTACCGTGAGGTGTAGAGGTGAGAATATATGCTTACTTACTTACTTAGTCGTTCCCCTTCTACCGTGAGGTGTAGAGGTGAGAATATATGCTTACTTACTTACTTAGTCTTTCCCCTTCTACCGTGAGGTGTAGAGGTGAGAATATATGCTTACTTACTTACTTAGTCGTTCCCCTTCTACCGTGAGGTGTAGAGGTGAGAATATATGCTTACTTACTTACTTAGTCGTTCCCCTTCTACCGTGAGGTGTAGAGGTGAGAATATATGCTTACTTACTTACTTAGTCGTTCCCCTTCTACCGTGAGGTGTAGAGGTGAGAATATATGCTTACTTACTTACTTAGTCGTTCCCCTTCTACCGTGAGGTGTAGAGGTGAGAATATATGCTTACTTACTTACTTAGTCGTTCCCCTTCTACCGTGAGGTGTAGAGGTGAGAATATATGCTTACTTACTTACTTAGTCGTTCCCCTTCTACCGTGAGGTGTAGAGGTGAGAATATATGCTTACTTACTTACTTAGTCGTTCCCCTTCTACCGTGAGGTGTAGAGGTGAGAATATATGCTTACTTACTTACTTAGTCGTTCCCCTTCTACCGTGAGGTGTAGAGGTGAGAATATATGCTTACTTACTTACTTAGTCGTTCCCCTTCTACCGTGAGGTGTAGAGGTGAGAATATATGCTTACTTACTTACTTAGTCGTTCCCCTTCTACCGTGAGGTGTAGAGGTGAGAATATATGCTTACTTACTTACTTAGTCGTTCCCCTTCTACCGTGAGGTGTAGAGGTGAGAATATATGCTTACTTACTTACTTAGTCGTTCCCCTTCTACCGGGGGGTGTAGAGGTGAGAATATATGCTTACTTACTTACTTAGTCGTTCCCCTTCTACCGTGAGGTGTAGAGGTGAGAATATATGCTTACTTACTTACTTAGTCGTTCCCCTTCTACCGTGAGGTGTAGAGGTGAGAATATATGCTTACTTACTTACTTAGTCGTTCCCCTTCTACCGTGAGGTGTAGAGGTGAGAATATATGCTTACTTACTTACTTAGTCGTTCCCCTTCTACCGTGAGGTGTAGAGGTGAGAATATATGCTTACTTACTTACTTAGTCGTTCCCCTTCTACCGTGAGGTGTAGAGGTGAGAATATATGCTTACTTACTTACTTAGTCGTTCCCCTTCTACCGTGAGGTGTAGAGGTGAGAATATATGCTTACTTACTTACTTAGTCGTTCCCCTTCTACCGTGAGGTGTAGAGGTGAGAATATATGCTTACTTACTTACTTAGTCGTTCCCCTTCTACCGTGAGGTGTAGAGGTGAGAATATATGCTTACTTACTTACTTAGTCGTTCCCCTTCTACCGTGAGGTGTAGAGGTGAGAATATATGCTTACTTACTTACTTAGTCGTTCCCCTTCTACCGTGAGGTGTAGAGGTGAGAATATATGCTTACTTACTTACTTAGTCGTTCCCCTTCTACCGTGAGGTGTAGAGGTGAGAATATATGCTTACTTACTTAGTCGTTCCCCTTCTACCGTGAGGTGTAGAGGTGAGAATATATGCTTACTTACTTACTTAGTCGTTCCCCTTCTACCGTGAGGTGTAGAGGTGAGAATATATGCTTACTTACTTACTTAGTCGTTCCCCTTCTACCGTGAGGTGTAGAGGTGAGAATATATGCTTACTTACTTACTTAGTCGTTCCCCTTCTACCGTGAGGTGTAGAGGTGAGAATATATGCTTACTTACTTACTTAGTCGTTCCCCTTCTACCGTGAGGTGTAGAGGTGAGAATATATGCTTACTTACTTAGTCGTTCCCCTTCTACCGTGACGTGTAGAGGTGAGAATATATGCTTACTTACTTAGTCGTTCCCCTTCTACCGTGAGGTGTAGAGGTGAGAATATATGCTTACTTACTTACTTAGTCGTTCCCCTTCTACCGTGAGGTGTAGAGGTGAGAATATATGCTTACTTACTTACTTAGTCGTTCCCCTTCTACCGTGAGGTGTAGAGGTGAGAATATATGCTTACTTACTTACTTAGTCGTTCCCCTTCTACCGTGAGGTGTAGAGGTGAGAATATATGCTTACTTACTACTTACTTAGCTTTACATTACTTCGTTCCCCTTCTACCGTGAGGTGTAGAGGTGAGAATATATGCTTACTTACTTAGTCGTTCCCCTTCTACCGTGAGGTGTAGAGGTGAGAATATATGCTTACTTACTTACTTAGTCGTTCCCCTTCTACCGTGAGGTGTAGAGGTGAGAATATATGCTTACTTACTTACTTAGTCGTTCCCCTTCTACCGTGAGGTGTAGAGGTGAGAATATATGCTTACTTACTTAGTCGTTCCCTTTCTACCGTGAGGTGTAGAGGTGAGAATATATGCTTACTTACTTACTTAGTCGTTCCCCTTCTACCGTGAGGTGTAGAGGTGAGAATATATGCTTACTTACTTACTTAGCCGTTCCCCTTCTACCGTGAGGTGTAGAGGTGAGAATATATGCTTACTTACTTAGTCGTTCCCCTTCTACCGTGAGGTGTAGAGGTGAGAATATATGCTTACTTACTTACTTAGTCGTTCCCCTTCTACCGTGAGGTGTAGAGGTGAGAATATATGCTTACTTACTTACTTAGTCGTTCCCCTTCTACCGTGAGGTGTAGAGGTGAGAATATATGCTTACTTACTTAGTCGTTTGACACCCCTACTTACCGTGAACGTTAGAGTGAGAATAATATACTTCTCACTTACTTAGTCGTGCCCCTTCTACCGTGAGGTGTAGAGGTGAGAATATATGCTTACTTACTTACTTAGTCGTTCCCCTTCTACCGTGAGGTGTAGAGGTGAGAATATAAGCTTACTTACTTACTTAGTCGTTCCCCTTCTACCGTGAGGTGTAGAGGTGAGAATATATGCTTACTTACTTATACTTAGTCGTTCCCCTTCTACCGTGAGGTGTAGAGGTTAGAATATATGCTTACTTACTTACTTAGTCGTTTCCCTTCTACCGTGAGGTGTAGAGGTGAGAATATATGCTTACTTACTTATTTAGTAGTTCGCTTTCTACCGTGGGGTGTAGAGGTGAGAATATATGCTTTAATTTACTTACTTAGTCGTTCCCCCTTCTACCTGAGGTGTAGAGAGGTGAGCTAGATAATATACTTACTTACTTCTTATCTACCGTGAGGTGTAGACCCCTATGCTTACTTTCTTCTTACCCCTTCTACCGTGAGGTGTAGTAAGGTGAGAATATACCGTGAGGTGTAGAGGTGAGAACTATATCTACTTAGTCGTATCGTTCCCCTTCTACCGTGAGGTGTAGAGGTGAGAATATATGCCTACTTACTTACTTAGTCGTTCCCCTTCTACCGTGAGGTGTAGAGGTGAGAATAATGCTTACTTACTTACTTAGTCGTTCCCCTTCTACCGTGAGGTGTAGATGTGAGAATATATGCTTACTTACTTACTTAGTCGTTCCCCTCTACCGTGACCGGTGTAGAGGTGAGAATATATGCTGTACTTACTTACATATACTTTCGTTCCCCTTCTACCGTGAGGTGTAGAGGTGAGAATATATGCTTACTTACTTACTTAGTCGTTCCCCTTCTACCGTGAGGTGTAGAGGTGAGAATATATGCTTACTTACTTACTTAGTCGTTCCCCTTCTACCGTGAGGTGTAGAGGTGAGAATATATGCTTACTTACTTCTTTGTCATTCCCCTTCTACCGTGAGGTGTAGAGGTGGAGAAATATATGCTTACTTACTTACTTAGTCGTTCCCCTTCTACCGTGAGGTGTAGAGGTAAGAATATATTCTTACTTACTTACTTAGTCGTTTCCCCCTTCTAACCGTCAAGTGGTAGAGGGGAGAATATATGAGCCTTACTTACTTACTTAGTCGTTCCCCTTCTACCGTGAGGTGTAGAGGTGAGAATATATGCTTACTTACTTACTTAGTCGTTCCCCTTCTACCGTGAGGTGTAGAGGTGAGAATATATGCTTCACGGTAGAAGGGGAACGACTAAGTAAGTAAGTAAGCATATATTCTCACCTCTACACCTCACGGTAGAAGGGGAACGACTAAGTAAGTAAGATTTATCTATTCACCTCTACACCTCACGGTAGAAGGGGAACGACTAAGTAAGTAAGATATATTCATTCACCTCTACACCTCACGGTAGAAGGGGAACGACTAAGTAAGTAAGATTTATCTATTCACCTCTACACCTCACGGTAGAAGGGGAACGACTAAGTAAGTAAGATTTATCTATTCACCTCTACACCTCACGGTAGAAGGGGAACGACTAAGTAAGTAAGATATATCTATTCACCTCTACACCTCACGGTAGAAGGGGAACGACTAAGTAAGTAAGATTTATCTATTCACCTCTACACCTCACGGTAGAAGGGGAACGACTAAGTAAGTAAGTAAGCATTATATTCTCACCTCTACACCACTCGGACAAAGTAAGTAAGTAATATATTCTCACCTCTACACCTCACGGTAGAAGGGGAACGACTAAGTAAGTAAGCATGTATTCTCACCTCTACACACCACGGTAGAAGGAGGACGACCAAGTAAGTAAGTAAGTATATATTCTCACCTCTACACCTCGCGGTAGAAGGGGAACGACTAAGTAAGTAAGTAAGCATATATTCTCACATTCTACACCTCACGGTAGAAGGGGAACGACTAAGTAAGTAAGTAAGCATATATTCTCACCTCTACACCTCACGGTAGAAGGGGAACGACTAAGTAAGTAAGTAAGCATATATTCTCACCTCTACACCTCACGGTAGAAAGGGGAACGACTAAGTAAGTAAGTAAGCATATATTCTCACCTCTACACCTCACGGTAGAAGGGGAACGACTAAGTAAGTAAGTAAGCATATATTCTCACCTCTACACCTCACGGTAGAAGGGGAACGACTAAGTAAGTAAGTAAGCATATATTCTCACCTCTACACCTCACGGTAGAAGTGGGAACCGACTAAGTAAGTAAGTAAGCATATATTCTCACCTCTACACCTCACGGTAGAAGAAGGGGAAACGACTAAGAAGTAAGTAAGCATATATTCTCACCTCTACACCTCACGGTAGAAGGGGAACGACTAAGTAAGTAAGTAAGCATATATTCTCACCTCTACACCTCACGGTAGAAGGGGAACGACTAAGTAAGTAAGTAAGCATATATTCTCACCTCTACACCTCACGGTAGAAGGGGAACGACTAAGTAAGTAAGTAAGCATATATTCTCACCTCTACATCTCACGGTAGAAGAAGAACGACTAAGTAAGTAAGTAAGCATATATTCTCACCTCTACACCTCACGGTAGAAGGGAACGACTAAGTAAGTAAGTAAGCATATATTCTCACCTCTACACCTCACGGTAGAAGGGGAACGACTAAGTAAGTAAGTAAGCATATATTCTCACCTCTACACCTCACGGTAGAAGGGGAACGACTAAGTAAGTAAGTAAGCATATATTCTCACCTCTACACCTCACGGTAGAAGGGGAACGACTAAGTAAGTAAGTAAGCATATATTCTCACCTCTACACCTCACGGTAGAAGGGGGAACGACTAAGTAAGTAAGTAAGCATATATTCTCACCTCTACACCTCACGGTAGAAGGGGAACGACTAAGTAAGTAAGTAAGCATATATTCTCACCTCTACACCTCACGGTAGAAGGGGAACGACTAAGTAAGTAAGTAAGCATATATTCTCACCTCTACACCTCACGGTAGAAGGGGAACGACTAAGTAAGTAAGTAAGCATATATTCTCACCTCTACACCTCACGGTAGAAGGGGAACGACTAAGTAAGTAAGTAAGCATATATTCTCACCTCTACACCTCACGGTAGAAGGGGAACGACTAAGTAAGTAAGTAAGTAAGCATATATTCTCACCTCTACACCTCACGGTAGAAGGGGAACGACTAAGTAAGTAAGTAAGCATATATTCTCACCTCTACACCTCACGGTAGAAGGGGAACGACTAAGTAAGTAAGTAAGCCTCACGGTAGAAGGGGAACGACTAAGTAAGTAAGTAAGCATATATTCTCACCTCTACACCTCACGGTAGAAGGGGAACGACTAAGTAAGTAAGTAAGCATATATTCTCACCTCTACACCTCACGGTAGAAGGGGAACGACTAAGTAAGTAAGCATAAGCGGGGAACGACTAAGTAAGTAAGTAAGCATATATTCTCACCTCTACACCTCACGGTAGAAGGGGAACGACTAAGTAAGTAAGTAAGCATATATTCTCACCTCTCCACCTCACTTAAGAAGGGGAAGGACTGTGTAAGTAAGTAAGCATATATTCTCACCTCTACACCTCACGGTAGAAGGGGAACGACTAAGTAAGTAAGTAAGCATATATTCTCACCTCTACACCTCACGGTAGAAGGGGAACGACTAAGTAAGTAAGTAAGCATATATTCTCACCTCTACACCTCACGGTAGAAGGGGAACGACTAAGTAAGTAAGTAAGCATATATTCTCACCTCTACACCTCACGGTAGAAGGGGAACGACTAAGTAAGTAAGTAAGCATATATTCTCACCTCTACACCTCACGGTAGAAGGGGAACGACTAAGTAAGTAAGTAAGCATATATTCTCACCTCTACACCTCACGGTAGAAGGGGATTGACTATGTAAGTAAGTAAGCATATATTCTCACCTCTACACCTCACGGTAGAAGGGGAACGACTAAGTAAGTAAGCAAGCATATATTCTCCCATCTACACCTCACGGTAGAAGGGGAACGACTAAGTAAGTAAGTAAGCATATATTCTCACCTCTACACCCCACGGTAGAAGGGGAACGACTAAGTAAGTAAGTAAGCATATATTCTCACCTCTACACCTCACGGTAGAAAGGGAACGACTAAGTAAGTAAGTAAGCATATATTCTCACCTCTACACCTCACGGTAGAAGGGGAACGACTAAGTAAGTAAGTAAGCATATATTCTCACCTCTACACCTCACGGTAGAAGGGGAACGACTAAGTAAGTAAGCATATATTCTCACATCTACACCTCACGGTAGAAGGGGAACGACTAAGTAAGTAAGTAAGCATATATTCTCACCTCTACACCTCACGGTAGAAGGGGAACGACTAAGTAAGTAAGTAAGCATATATTCTCACCTCTACACCTCACGGTAGAAGGGGAACGACTAAGTAAGTAAGCATATATTCTCACCTCTACACCTCACGGTAGAAGTGGAACGACTAAGTAAGTAAGTAAGAATATATTCTTACCTCTACACCTCACGGTAGAAGGGGAACGACTAAGTAAGTAAGTAAGCATATATTCTCACCTCTACACCTCACGGTAGAAGGGGAACGACTAAGTAAGTAAGTAAGCATATATTCTCACCTCTACACCTCACGGTAGAAGGGGAACGACTAAGTAAGTAAGTAAGCATATATTCTCACCTCTACACCTCACGGTAGAAGGGGAACGACTATGTAAGTAAGTAAGCATATATTCTCACCTCTACACCTCACGGTAGAAGGGGATTGACTATGTAAGTAAGTAAGCATATATTCTCACCTCTACACCTCACGGTAGAAGGGGAACGACTAAGTAAGTAAGCAAGCATATATTCTCACCTCTACACCTCACGGTAGAAGGGGAACGACTAAGTAAGTAAGTAAGCATATATTCTCACCTCTACACCCCACGGTAGAAGGGGAACGACTAAGTAAGTAAGTAAGCATATATTCTCACCTCTACACCTCACGGTAGAAGGGGAACGACTAAGTAAGTAAGTAAGCATATATTCTCACCTCTACACCTCACGGTAGAAGGGGAACGACTAAGTAAGTAAGTAAGTAAGCATATATTCTCACCTCTACACCTCACGGTAGAAGGGGAACGACTAAGTAAGTAAGTAAGCATATATTCTCACCTCTACACCTCACGGTAGAAGGGGAACGACTACGTAAGTAAGTAAGCATATATTCTCACCTCTACACCTCACGGTAGAAGGGGAACGACTAAGTAAGTAAGTAAGCATATATTCTCACCTCTACACCTCACGGTAGAAGGGGAACGACTAAGTAAGTAAGCATATATACTCACCTCTACACCTCACGGTAGAAGGGGAACGACTAAGTAAGTAAGTAAGCATATATTCTCACCTCTACACCTCACGGTAGAAGGGGAACGACTAAGTAAGTAAGTAAGCATATATTCTCACCTCTACACCTCACGGTAGAAGGGGAACGACTAAGTAAGTAAGTAAGCATATATTCTCACCTCTACACCTCACGGTAGAAGGGGAACGACTAAGTAAGTAAGTAAGCATATATTCTCACCTCTACACCTCACGGTAGAAGGGGAACGACTAAGTAAGTAAGTAAGCATATATTCTCACCTCTACACCTCACGGTAGAAGGGGAACGACTAAGTAAGTAAGTAAGCATATATTCTCACCTCTACACCTCACGGTAGAAGGGGAACGACTAAGTAAGTAAGTAAGCATATATTGTCACCTCTACACCTCACGGTAGAAGGGGAACGACTAAGTAAGTAAGTAAGCATATATTCTCACCTCTACACCTCACGGTAGAAGGGGAACGACTAAGTAAGTAAGTAAGCATATATTCTCACCTCTACACCTCACGGTAGAAGGGGAACGACTAAGTAAGTAAGTAAGCATATATTCTCACCTCTACACCTCACGGTAGAAGGGGAACGACTAAGTAAGTAAGTAAGCATATATTCTCACCTCTACACCTCACGGTAGAAGGGGAACGACTAAGTAAGTAAGTAAGCATATATTCTCACCTCTACACCTCACGGTAGAAAGGGAACGACTAAGTAAGTAAGTAAGCATATATTCTCACCTCTACACCTCACGGTAGAAGGGGAACGACTAAGTAAGTAAGTAAGCATATATTCTCACCTCTACACCTCACGGTAGAAGGGGAACGACTAAGTAAGTAAGTAAGCATATATTCTCACCTCTACACCTCACGGTAGAAGGGGAACGACTAAGTAAGTAAGTAAGCATATATTCTCACCTCTACACCTCACGGTAGAAGGGGAACGACTAAGTAAGTAAGTAAGCATATATTCTCACCTCTACACCTCACGGTAGAAGGGGAACGACTAAGTAAGTAAGTAAGCATATATTCTCACCTCTACACCTCACGGTAGAAGGGGAACGACTAAGTAAGTAAGCATATATTCTCACCTCTACACCTCACGGTAGAAGGGGAACGACTAAGTAAGTAAGTAAGCATATATTCTCACCTCTACACCTCACGGTAGAAGGGGAACGACTAAGTAAGTAAGTAAGCATATATTCTCACCTCTACACCTCACGGTAGAAGGGGAACGACTAAGTAAGTAAGTAAGCATATATTCTCACCTCTACACCTCACGGTAGAAGGGGAACGACTAAGTAAGTAAGTAAGCATATATTCTCACCTCTACACCTCACGGTAGAAGGGGAACGACTAAGTAAGTAAGTAAGCATATATTCTCACCTCTACACCTCACGGTAGAAGGGGAACGACTAAGTAAGTAAGCATATATTCTCACCTCTACACCTCACGGTAGAAGGGGAACGACTAAGTAAGTAAGTAAGCATATATTCTCACCTCTACACCTCACGGTAGAAGGGGAACGACTAAGTAAGTAAGTAAGCATATATTCTCACCTCTACACCTCACGGTAGAAGGGGAACGACTAAGTAAGTAAGTAAGCATATATTCTCACCTCTACACCTCACGGTAGAAGGGAACGACTAAGTAAGTAAGTAAGCATATATTCTCACCTCTACACCTCACGGTAGAAGGGGAAACGAGCATATATTTCTCACACCTCTAAGTAAGTAAGTAAGCATATATTCTCACCTCTACACCTCACGGTAGAAGGGGAACGACTAAGTAAGTAAGTAAGCATATATTCTCACCTCTACACCTCACGGTAGAAGGGGAACGACTAAGTAAGTAAGTAAGCATATATTCTCACCTCTACACCTCACGGTAGAAGGGGAACGACTAAGTAAGTAAGTAAGCATATATTCTCACCTCTACACCTCACGGTAGAAGGGGAACGACTAAGTAAGTAAGTAAGCATATATTCTCACCTCTACACCTCACGGTAGAAGGGGAACGACTAAGTAAGTAAGTAAGCATATATTCTCACCTCTACACCTCACGGTAGAAGGGGAACGACTAAGTAAGTAAGTAAGCATATATTCTCACCTCTACACCTCACGGTAGAAGGGGAACGACTAAGTAAGTAAGTAAGCATATATTCTCACCTCTACACCTCACGGTAGAAGGGAACGACTAAGTAAGTAAGTAAGCATATATTCTCACCTCTACACCTCACGGTAGAAGGGGAACGACTATGTAAGTAAGTAAGCATATATTCTCACCTCTACACCTCACGGTAGAAGGGGAACGACTAAGTAAGTAAGTAAGCATATATTCTCACCTCTACACCTCACGGTAGAAGGGGAACGACTAAGTAAGTAAGTAAGCATATAATTTCACCGCTACATCTCCCCTCTACACCTCACGGTAGAAGGGGAACGACTAAGTAAGTAAGTAAGCATATATTCTCACCTCTACACCTCACGGTAGAAGGGGAACGACTAAGTAAGTAAGTAAGCATATATTCTCACCTCTACACCTCACGGTAGAAGGGGAACGACTAAGTAAGTAAGTAAGCATATATTCTCACCTCTACACCTCACGGTAGAAGGGAACGACTAAGTAAGTAAGCATATATTCTCACCTCTACACCTCACGGTAGAAGGGGAACGACTAAGAAGTAAGTAAGCATATATTCTCACCTCTACACCTCACGGTAGAAGGGGAACGACTAAGTAAGTAAGTAAGCATATATTCTCACCTCTACACCTCACGGTAGAAGGGGAACGACTAAGTAAGTAAGTAAGCATATATTCTCACCTCTACACCTCACGGTACCTCACGGTAGAAGGGGAACGACTAAGTAAGTAAGTAAGCATATATTCTCACCTCTACACCTCACGGTAGAAGGGGAACGACTAAGTAAGTAAGTAAGCATATATTCTCACCTCTACACCTCACGGTAGAAGGGGAACGACTAAGTAAGTAAGTAAGCATATATTCTCACCTCTACACCTCACGGTAGAAGGGGAACGACTAAGTAAGTAAGTAAGCATATATTCTCACCTCTACACCTCACGGTAGAAGGGGAACGACTAAGTAAGTAAGTAAGCATATATTCTCACCTCTACACCTCACGGTAGAAGGGGAACGACTAAGTAAGTAAGTAAGCATATATTCTCACCTCTACACCTCACGGTAGAAGGGGAACGACTAAGTAAGTAAGTAAGCATATATTCTCACCTCTACACCTCACGGTAGAAGGGGAAGGACTAAGTAAGTAAGTAAGCATATATTCTCACCTCTACACCTCACGGTAGAAGGGGAACGACTAAGTAAGTAAGTAAGCATATATTCTCACCTCTACACCTCACGGTAGAAGGGGAACGACTAAGTAAGTAAGTAAGCATATATTCTCACCTCTACACCTCACGGTAGAAGGGGAACGACTAAGTAAGTAAGTAAGCATATATTCTCACCTCTACACCTCACGGTAGAAGGGGAACGACTAAGTAAGTAAGTAAGCATATATTCTCACCTCTACACCTCACGGTAGAAGGGGAACGACTAAGTAAGTAAGCATATATTCTCACCTCTACACCTCACGGTAGAAGGGGAGCGACTAAGTAAGTAAGTAAGCATATATTCTCACCTCTACACCTCACGGTAGAAGAGGAACGACTAAGTAAGTAAGTAAGCATATATTCTCACCTCTACACCTCACGGTAGAAGGGGAACGACTAAGTAAGTAAGTAAGCATATATTCTCACCTCTACACCTCACGGTAGAAGGGGAACGACTAAGTAAGTAAGTAAGCATATATTCTCACCTCTACACCTCACGGTAGAAGGGGAACGACTAAGTAAGTAAGTAAGCATATATTCTCACCTCTACACCTCACGGTAGAAGGGGAACGACTAAGTAAGTTAGTAAGCATATATTCTCACCTTTTCACCTCACGGTAGAAAGGGAACGACTAAGTAAGTAAGTAAGCATATATTCTCACCTCTACACCTCACGGTAGAAGGGAACGACTAAGTAAGTAAGTAAGCATATATTCTCACCTCTACACCTCACGGTAGAAGGGGAACGACTAAGTAAGTAAGTAAGCATATATTCTCACCTCTACACCGCACGGTAGAAGGGGAACGACTAAGGAAGTAAGCATATATTCTCACCTCTACACCTCACGGTAGAAGGGGAACGACTAAGTAAGTAAGTAAACATATATGCTCACCTCTACACCTCACGGTAGAAGGGAACGACTAAGTAAGTAAGTAAGCATATATTCTCCCCTTCTACACCTCACGGTCCACAAGAAGAAGGGGAACGACTAAGTTAAGTAAGTAAGCATATATTCTCACCTCTACACCTCACGGTAGAAGGGGAACGACTAAGTAAGTAAGTAAGCATATATTCTCACCTCTACACCTCACGGTAGAAGGGGAACGACTAAGAAGTAAGTAAGCATATATTCTCACCTCTACACCTCACGGTAGAAGGGGAACGACTAAGTAAGTAAGTAAGCATATATTCTCACCTCTACACCTCACGGTAGAAGGGGAACGACTAAGTAAGTAAGTAAGCATATATTCTCACCTCTACACCTCACGGTAGAAGGGGAACGACTTAGTAAGTAAGTAAGCATATATTCTCACCTCTACACCACACGGTAGAAAGGGAACGACTAAGTAAGTAAGTAAGCATATATTCTCACCTCTACACCTCACGGTAGAAGGGGAACGACTAAGTAAGTAAGTAAGCATATATTCTCACCTCTACACCTCACGGTAGAAGGGGAACGACTAAGTAAGTAAGCATATATTCTCACCTCTACACCTCACGGTAGAAGGGGAACGACTAAGTAAGTAAGTAAGCATATATTCTCACCTCTACACCTCACGGTAGAAGGGGAACGACTAAGTAAGTAAGTAAGCATATATTCTCACCTCTACACCTCACGGTAGAAGGGGAACGACTAAGTAAGTAAGTAAGCATATATTCTCACCTCTACACCTCACGGTAGAAGGGGAACGACTAAGTAAGTAAGTAAGCATATATTCTCACCTCTACACCTCACGGTAGAAGGGGAACGACTAAGTAAGTAAGTAAGCATATATTCTCACCTCTACACCTCACGGTAGAAGGGGAACGACTAAGTAAGTAAGTAAGCATATATTCTCACCTCTACACCTCACGGTAGAAGGGGAACGACTAAGTAAGTAAGTAAGCATATATTCTCACCTCTACACCTCACGGTAGAAGGGGAACGACTATGTAAGTAAGTAAGCATATATTCTCACCTCTACACCTCACGGTAGAAGGGGAACGACTAAGTAAGTAAGTAAGCATATATTCTCACCTCTACACCTCACGGTAGAAGGGGAACGACTAAGTAAGTAAGTAAGCATATATTTTCACCTCTAAACCTCATGGTAGAAGGGAAACGACTATGTAAGTAAGTAAGCATATATTCTCACCACTACACCTCACGGTAGAAGGGGAACGACTTAGGAAGTAAGTAAGCATATATTCTCACCACTACACCTCACGGTAGAAGGGGATGTAGACGACCTAAGTAAGTAAGTAAGCATATATTCTCACCTCTACACCCTCACGGTAAGAAGGGGAACGACTAAGTAAGTAAGTAAGCATATATCTCACCTCTACACCTCACGGTAGTAAGGGGAACGATCTAAAGTAAGTAAGTAAGCATTATATTCTCACCTCTACACACTCACGGTAGAAGGGGTAACGACTACAAGTTAAGTAAGTAAGCAGGTAAGATATTCTCACCTGTTACAATCCTCACGGTAGAAGGGGATCGACTAAGCAAGGAAGGAAGCATATATTCTACCTCTACACCTCACGGTAGAAGGGGAACGACTAAGTAAGTATTCACATTCTACCTCTACACCTCACGGTAGAAGGGGAACGACTAAGTAAGTATTCACATTCTACCTCTACACCTCACGGTAGAAGGGGAACGACTAAGTAAGTAAGTATTCACATTGTACCTCTACACCTCACGGTAGAAGGGAAACGACTAGGAAGTAAGTAAGCATATATTCCCCCCTCTACACCTCACGGTAGAAGGGGAACGACAAAGTAAGTAAGTAAGCATATATTCTCACCTCTACACCTCACGGTAGAAGGGTAACGACTAAGTAAGTAAGTAAGCATATATTCTCACCTCTACACCTCACGGTAGAAGGGGAACGACTAAGTAAGTAATTAAGCATATATTCTCACCTCTACACCTCACGGTAGAAGGGGGGAACGACTAAGTAAGTAAGTAAGCATAATATTCTCACCTCTACACCTCACGGTTAGAAGGGGAACGACTAAGTAAGTAAGTAAGCATATATTCTCACCTCTACACCTCACGGTAGAAAGGGAACGACCTAAGTAAGCATATATTCCACCTCTACCTCACGGAAAAGGGAACGAACTAAAAGTAAGTAAGAACTAAGAAGGTAAGTAAGCATATATTCTCACCTCTACACCTCACGGGTAGAAGGGGAACGACTTAAATTAAGTAAGTAAGCATATATTCTCACCTATACACCTCACGGTATAAGGGGAACAACTATGTGAGTAAGTAAGCATATATTCTCACCTATACACCTCACGGTAGAGGGGGAAGAACTATGTAATTGAGTAAGCATATATTCTCACCTCTACACCTATCGGTACGGTAGAAGGGGAACGATAAGTAAGTAAGTAGAGCATATATTCTCACCTCTACACCTCACGGTAGAAGGGGAACGACTAAGTATGTTAGTAAGCATATATTCTCACCTCTGCACCTCACGGTAGAGGGGGAACGACTAAGTAAGTATTCGTAAGCATATATTCTAACCTCTACGGACCTCACGGTAGAAGGGGAACGACTAAGTAAGTAAGTAAGCATATATTCTCACCTCTACACCTCACGGTAGAAGGGGAACGACTAAGTAAGTAAGTAAGCATATATTCTCACCTCTACACCTCACGGTAGAAGGGGAACGACTAAGTAAGTAAGTGATAGCATTACTCTACACCTCACGGTAGAAGGGGAACGACTGAGTAAGTAAGTAAGAAAATATTCTCCCCTCTACACCACACGGTAGAAGGGGAACGACTAAGTAAGTAAGCATATACTCTCACCTCTACACCTCACGGTAGAAGGGGATCGACTAAGTAAGTAAGTAAGCATATCTTCTCACCTCTACACCTCACGGTAGAAGGGGATCGACTAAGTAAGTAAGTAAGCATATATTCTCGCCTCTACACCTCACGGAAGAAGGGGAACGACTAAGTAAGTAAGTAAGCATATTTTACTCACCTCTACACCTCCACGGTAGAAGGGGAACGACTAAGTAAGTAAGTAAGATATATTCTCACCTCTACACCTCACGGTTAGAAGGGGAACGACCTAAGTACGTAAGTAAGCATATATTCTCACCTCTACACCTCACGGTAGAAGGGGAACGACTAAGTAATGGTAAGTAAGCATATATTCGCACTCTACACCTCACGGTAGAAGGGGAACGACTAAGTAAGTAAGTAAGCATACACGGGTGTAGTATATTCGTAGGTTTGTTTGGTAGAAGGTGTTCACCTCTAGCACCTCACGGTAGAAGGGGAACGACTAAGTAAGTAAGTAAGCATATATTCTCACCTCTACACCTCACGGTAGTATCGAAGGGGAATTCGACCTCTAAGTAAGTAAGTAAGCATATATTCTCACCTCTACACCTCACGGTAGAAGGGAAACGACTAAGTAAGTAAGTAAGCAGTATATTCTCACCTCTACACCTCACGGTAGAAGGGGAACGACTAAGTAAGTAAGCATATAATTCTCACCTCTACACCTCATGGTAGAAGGGGAACGACTAAGTAAGTAAGTAAGCATAATTCTCACCTCTACACTCACGTAGAAGAAGATGGAGGGGGTAGAAGGGGAACGACTAAGTAAGTAAAGCATATATTCTCACCTCTACACCTCATGGTAGAAGGGGAACGACTAAGTAAGTAAGTAAGCATATATTCTCACCTCTACACCTCACGGATATAGAAGGGGAACGACTAAGTAAGTAAGTAAGCATATATTCTCAGGCTGCCCTCTACACCTCACGGTAGTTAGAAGGGGAACGACTAAGTAAGTAAGTAAGCTATATATTCTCACCTCTACACCTCACGGTAGAAGGGGAACGACTTAAGTAAGTAAGTAAGCATAGATTCTCACCTCTACACCTCACGGTAGAAGGGGAACGACGTAGTAAGTAGCATTATTAAGTAAGTAAGTAAATCATATATTCTCACATCTACACCTCACGGTAGAAGGGGAACGACTAAAGTAAGTAAGTATATACACGAAACAACATCTACACCTCACGGTAGAAGGGGAACGACTAAAGTAAGTAAGTAAGCATATATTCTCACCTCTACACTCCACGTAGAAGGGGACGACTAATGTAAGTAATTAAGCATATATTCTCTAGCGTGACCTCTACACCTCACGGTAGAAGGGGAGAGTGACTAAGGGGGGGGGTAAGTAAGTAAGCCTATATTCTCGAATCTACACCTCACGGTAGAGGGGAACGACGAAGGAAGTAAGTAAGCATATATTCTCACCTCTACACCTCACGGTAGAAGGGGAACGACTAAGAAAGTAAGTAAGCATGAGATTCTCACCGGGACTACACCTCACGGTAAGAAGGGTATTACGACTAAGTAAGTAAGTAAGTGGTGCCGAATATATTCTCACCTCTACACCTCACGGTAGAAGGGGGACGACTAAAGTAAGTAAGTATATACACGAAACAACATCTACACCTCACGGTAGAAAGGGAACGACTAAGTAAGTAAGTAAGCATATATTTCTTCACCTCTACACCTCACGGTAGAAGGGGAACGACTAAGTAATGTAAGGTAAGCATATATTCTCACCTCAACACCTCACGGTGAGAAGGGGAACGACTAAGTAGGTAAGGATATATGTGACCTCTACACCTCACGGTAGAAGGGGAACGACTAAGTAAGTAAGTAAGCATATATTCTCACCTCTACAACCTCACGGTAGAAGGGAACGACTAAGTAAGTAAGGTAAGCATATATTCTCACCTCTACACCTCACGGGTAGAAGGGGAACGACTAAGTAAGTAAGTTAAGTCCATATATTCTCCACCTCTACACCTCACGGTAGAAGGGGAACGACTAAGTAAGTAAGTAAGCATATATTCTCACCTCTACACCTCACTGTAGAAGGGGAACGACTAAGTAAGTAAGTAAGCATATATTCTCACCTCTACACCTCACGGTAGAAGGGGAACGACTAAGTAAGTAAGTAAGCATAAAATTCTCACCTCTTAACACCCTCAAACCGGTTTTTTAAGAAGGGGAACGACTACACGTAAGTAAGTAAAGCATATATTATCACATCTACACCATCACGGTAAGATACGGGGAAACGACTAAAAAAGTAAATGTAAGCCATTAAAATAAAAAAAAAAAAATTTTTTTTTCCTCCAACCTCTACACCTCACGGGTAGAAGAAGATACGACCTAAGTAAGTAAGTAAAGCAATATATTCTCACCTCTACACATCACGGTAGAATGGGAACGACTAAGAAGGTAAGTAAGCATATATTTCTCACCCCTTCACCTCCACGGTCGAAAGGAGAACCGACTACAGTAAGTAAAGTAAGCATATATTCTCACCTCTTCACCTCACGGTTAGAAGGGGATCGACTACGTAAGTAAGTAAGAATATATTCTCACCTCTTCACCTCACGGTAGAAGGGGAACGACTAAGTAAGTAAGTAAGCATATTATCACCTCTACACCTCACGGTAGAAGGGGAACGACTAAGTAAGTAAGTAAGCATAT
>JAMPIV010001816.1:0-82500 GCA_024509875.1 Oreohelix idahoensis
ACTACTGCTGCTACTGCTGCTGATATAACTACTTAATCCACTACTACAACTATTACTTATACTACTACTACTACTACTACTACTACTACTGCTGCTACTGCTGCTGATATAACTACTTAATCCACTACTACAACTATTACGTCAACTAATACTACTACTACTACTACTACTTCTACTACTACTACTACTGTTACTATAACTACTAAATCCACTACTACAACTATTACTTATACTACTACTACTACTACTACTACTACTACTACTACTACTACTACTACTACTACTACTACTACTACTACTACTACTACTACTACTACTACTACTACTACTACTACTACTACTACTACTACTACTACTACTACTACTACTACTACTACTATAACTACTAAATCCACTACTACAACTATTACTTATACTACTACTACTACTACTACTACTACTACTACTACTACTACTACTACTACTACTACTACTACTACTACTACTGCTATAACTACTAAATCCACTACTACAACTATTACTTATACTACTACTACTACTACTACTACTACTACTACTACTACTACTACTACTACTACTACTACTACTACTACTACTACTACTACTGCTATAACTACTAAATCCACTACAACAACTATTACTTATACTACTACTACTGCTATAACTACTACTACTACTACTACTACTACTACTACTACTACTACTACTACTACTACTACTACTACTACTACTACTACTACTACTACTGCTATAACTACTAAATCCACTACAACAACTATTACTTATACTACTACTACTGCTATAACTACTAAATCCACTACTATAACCATTACTACTACTACTACTACTACTACTACTACTACTACTACTACTACTACTACTACTACTACTACTACTACTACTACTACTATCACTGCTACAACTATTACTTATACTACTACTACTGCTGCTGCTATAACTACTAAATCCACTACAACAACTATTACTTATACTACTACTACTACTGCTATAACTACTAAATCCACTACTATAACCATTACATCTACTACTACTACTACTACTACTACTACTACTACTACTACTACTACTACTACTACTACTACTACTACTACTACTACTACTACTACTACTACTACTACTACTACTACTACTACTACTACTACTACTACTACTACTACTACTACTACTACTACTACTATTACTACTACTACTACTACTACACTACTACTACTACACTACTACTACTACACTACTACACTACTACTACACTACTACACTACTACTACTACTACTACACTACTACTATTACTACTACTACTACTACTACTCCTACAGTACTACACTACTACACTACTACTACTAATACTACTACTACACTACTACTACTACACTACTACTACTACTACTACTCCTACACTACTACTACTATTACTACTACACTACTACTACTACTACTACTCCTACACTCCTACACTACTACTAATACTACTACTACACTACTATACTACTAATGCTACTACTACTACTACTGCTGTTTCTGCTGCTACTGCTGCTGCTGCTACTGCTGCTGCTACAACAACAACAACAACTACTACTACTACTACTACTACAACAGCAACAACATCCACTTTTCGGAAGTTATATCCCTTCCAGTAGTTCCAAGTTAAGATAATCCTTCTCGTCTACCGACTCCGCAGCAAAATTATTCTGACCTTTTCCATGTTACTTAATTTCCAGAGAAGGTTCTTTTCAATCAATTAAAGTATTTTGATCAGACAGCTAGACAGTTTTAGTAGATGATTTTAAATAGTTCTTTGGGTCTACGTGTATTTGCCAGTGCCATGAAAACTCTTCTTGCCTTGTGTATTCTTATTTTTGATATCGCGATGTGGTCGTCCACTTTGGTGTAGAGTGTTGCGAAAGAATATTAATACTGTACTCTGCCCCGCAACCTGTATTAGGCTACTAAGGAGGGTTGGGCGTGGAGTCGGCTATTTTATCCTGTAAAAACTTTAAGTTAAAAAAAAAATTCAGCAATGCTACACAATTATTTTGGGTCGATCTCTGCTTCACTCCGGCAGTAATCAGTTACATTTGTTGTACTGACTTATTACATGCTCTTCATGATCGGCACCTCTTTCTTTCTCTGCTATGTAGCAGATAGTTTGTATTTTTAAACATTCTTACACTCCTCTCACTGATAAGTCGTCATGTCTGTTTGGTTACCCGTTCATCCCTGCTTTGCAAGGAACGGCTGAGATAATAATTAATCGACAAACCATGTTGGTTAATCTCGGGTGTGGCCGACATCAGACTACAGATTAATACTAAAATCGCCCAGCGCATTTGTTTAATCGCTGATAAGGCCAGGGTGCGTTCTTTGCTAAGATTGTAAAGAGACGGAATATGTGTGCTCAAGCGACAGATAGCGAGATTGCTCGTCTGTTCGACACATTTTGGACAGACATGCATGACATCACCGTTTCCGGCACACCTTGTTACAAAGACATTACTTTAGATTAAAGTAATAATAAGTTATTTGTAAACATTGCCGAGAGAGGATCGGATGTTTTCATTCCATATATGGGAGACGTGACCTTTTGCATCACGCATTTTATTTCAGGCGGAAATAATTTTGAAATTACCCCACTAAACACGCATGTTTGAAACGATTGGAACTTTCTTAGCATCGTAACAAAACAAATGCGGGGGAGGAAGGGCCATATAACCTGACACGTTTCAGTGTCAAGACACTGTGAAGATCGCTTGCCAAGACGAAACCATACTGCAAGAAGTTAGAATTCAGAATTCCATTTTTCAGACCGGACTTTTGTTGGAGTATTTTGAAGGACTTAAACAGCCCAGGAAATCTCAATTATTTAATAAGGAACCGGGATCTGAGGAAACTGAAAATACGGATTCATAGAGGGAATCAAGTGTTAAAATAACGAACCCCAAGAATACGTGGAAGAGGCCTGGTCAAGTGCCTTTATTCATCTGAGCAAACAGTCTGTGAGCCAAGATTGGCATAAGTTTTACTTTTTACATTTTATATTGTACATTACTAACATGTGAACTAATGTGTATATATTGCCATGTAAATATTAATATGTGAAAAGTGCAAGTGGATGTCCAAGTTATTTGAGGCTGGCAACCTCATCATATAGAATGATGAATTCATGAAACACCACTGCAAGGACTGGTGACTGCCTTATTACTAGTTTCTCAAAGAGAACTAAAAAGCATAGGTAGTCCCAAGTTCCATATGGAGCAGGGAGGGAAAGATGAAAGAAATGATGTACTTTTTAATTATAATATCTAAATTTTCAAACCAGTGTAAATGTCTGTGTAAACATATTCACTTTAAAATTAATGAAAGTTTCAAAGCTTTTCAATCAGTGTAGATGTAAATGAAAACATATTCAATCTATATTGTGAACACTTTTCCATCAGTGTAGATGTTAATGTAAACATATTCTATCTATACTCTTAACCTTTTCATTTGAATGTAAAGTAAATATAAAGCTATTCAATTTAAATGTATAGAAAGTTTTCTCTCGAGGGATTAAGCTTAATTATCATCGAGGGTAAATTCTGAGGTAGATGGCATGGTGGAATAGAAATAGGAAGACACGTAAGCATGTGTCGGGAAACGCAATACTCGGGAGAGCATTTTGTTTCTATTATTCTACCATACTAGTTGGTGGTACAAGTTGAGGGTACTATCTCTGAACAAGAAGAAAAAAGTGGCCCGAGCTTTAAGACGACGGACCAACTTCATAGACACTCCCTGACACTACTGGGAACGTGCTGCACCTTACAACCTTGACCAGCGACGAGCGTGATCAGTCTTCCAAAAACCAAACCATCATAAGGAGCAGGACCGTCACTGACAGCTAAGTAACCCAGAAAACCTGCCTAGTGACCTCCTTTAAAAACTAACCTTTCATCACAACAGTGAAAAACTTTTTTTTAATAAATAATTATTCATTTCTTTAAAACCTTGTTAAAAACTAAATGACTATTAAATCTGTTATTTGTTGTGGTGAAGTGGGATGTTATAAATATTTATATTGGACTTAGTGTACTGACTGAGATCAGCTGTGAAGGTATCTATATCTATTAAGAGTAGTGTATTATAGATAACCTTACTTGCTACCACATATCTATATATCTCAGTCAGAATTATTCTGGAATAGTGTGATGACTACGTTATGTGTCTAGGGTATGTGTATGATGAAGTGTAAGTCACAACAACAGACAGATAAACAATTTAATTTAATCCACTACTCTTGACAACACTGTGACACTCACATACATATAACCCTCTATGAGAATATCTTAAGGAGTCACTGATAACTTTTCAAATAACAATATGTATTCATGGTTATCATAAAGGTATATGTGTCCTGATTCAAATACAAAGGAACCAGGAATCACAATCAATTTTAATTACAAGTATATGTACAGACTTTATCAATATGAATATTGTAGTGACATATATTATTAAAATATCCTATGTGTGTCAGTTGTGTAGTGGTAATATGAGGTAGTACTGGTTTTGTTTTGTTCAAGCTCTGTTGGTATTTGTCATCATGACTTCAATAGTTTGTCTTTTGGGACTAGTATTGGAGATGTTCTCAGTTCCTGATATTAAGACAATTAAATTCCCCTCTGAATGTTATTTTTTACAAAGTTATTTCAAGATGAGGGGACATAATGTTGAGCTCAGCTGGCCAAATCAGCTTATCTTGCGTGATGGCGGCAGGGAAGGACTCCTCTGCTCGAATTCTCCCCTGGGCTCTGGAGACACCTCACTGATAGCTAAAAAGACCAAGGAGTATGCTGTCCGACTCTGGATTCAGCAAAGCTCTGACCAGGTGCTGCTCAGTACCATCAAGACCACGGTCCCTGAAAACAAGAAGGATGTACCTTCTACTTCATAACTAATTGATACTCTAGTTCTACACTGAGCACAATACAACACAAACATTGAGTTCAGAGCGTTAGGCCAACTGTCAGCTTCATCTGAAATACTTTATACCAGCATTACCCTCCTTAATGGTCACTACGCCTCTGCACTTCCAGCATTATTTCTGTCTAATCAATTATCCAGGTGTCAGTGTACTATTTGGCCATTCCATGCCGTTTTACTTCCCTCCGACACCCTCTGTTCAGGCTGGAGCATTTTAGGCTTTATCTCCTGTTTGCCACTGAACTACACATAATATATACAGGCATAAATTAACAATTTACATTCAATTTTCATTAAAAGATACTGAATGGTTCAAGCTTACCACAATTTCATGGAAATAAACACAGATACGTTGATTAGCAATGAATTCTGGCACAATTACTGGCACAAATTCCCATCTGCTTATGTTCCAGGCTTTTATTTAACACAAATATGAGCTGGCTTCAACGCACTGTTGCTTTATCAAGATTATTTGCACTAGTGGTCTCGAACTAACGCTCCTAAGTGAGTATATCAGCGAGTCTAGCCAATGAGGCCACGTTTCGACAAGTGTTTGAAAAAATGTTACCTTTTCACGTCTCCCCTAACAACGAAAGATAGTATTTATAGCCCGACCAATCGTGGTTAGTCTTTCATTTGTTGCGCTCCAATCAATTGGAGTTTACATGGTAGGCTAATTCTGTAACGTAAGATTTTTTTCAAACACGTTATAAAAAAATTTTATGAGCAGAAATGATTCCATGCTGTCAGGCATCCCCACTATTTTATTTTGGGTATAATTTATTAATTCCTGGACTATTTGCGTAACGTTTTACATATTCTTTGTCAGCAAGCCCTAAGGAACCCAAATATCCAAATTTAAAAGAGCTACGTGGCTGCGTTCAAAATATGTATTTTCTACCTCCTGTTTCGAAGATGTGCTGTCTGGGTACTGTTATGTTTTCAAACGTAAACCCATCTATTGTTATCTTTCCTAATAAGCGTTTTTTTTTTATGATTTTAAAACCTAACTCTGGGAAGGGTAGTGAATTTATCACTGTCCGTCCGAAAAAGTTAGTGCTTGTAGTCTTACACGCGTGATAGTAGTAATTGGGTATCGCGCGACGCGGGTTGGGGGTGGCATTAATAGCGAGACGCGTGTTTAATTTTGCATGCGTTCGGCTTTATTCGCCCCTCTCTCTTCTCGCTATCCTTTAGTCCATCTGTCTTTTGTTTTTGGTAACATAGTGTAGAAAAAGACATGAATGGAATTTAAAATTTAGGTCAACTTGCATATTTCAAGGTTTTTCTTAGAAAGGCAGCACATTTTATTGTGTGTTTGGAAAACGCGTGTATGTTGCAGAAGGCCTTTAATATCAACGTGAAACGTTACAATTTGCATACGCAGTAGAAAACAAGGGGATTTCGAGTACAGTCATTGTGACAGCACTGTTCTTTACCATTCTTCTTCCTTTATTTATTATATGTATTTATTAGGCTTTATATTTACTTGATAATTTATATATGTGGATTAGAATATTCCACGACACCTCCCCTCTTAAAAACAGACATTATATGTCAGTCCTTTATTCTATATTCACATAGAGAAATTTATTATTATTTCTGGGGTTTACGGTGATTCTCATCACACGGATGGCGGCTTAAAAAAAATCCGCTCCCAAATTGGTTTTTCCAGATATATACTCAATGCTAAAATTATATGGAGCCAAAAGTAAAGACCATCGGAGTAACCTGGAGTTCTCATGCCTAGCCTGTGCTAGAAACGATAACGGTTTGTGGTCTGTTTGCAACTTAAATGCCTTCCCATATAGATAAATATTGAATTTCTTTATCGCCCATATTACTGCAAGACATTCTTTTTCGCTAGTTGAGTAGTTGATTTCAGCTTTATTCAACTTTCTGCTAGCATATGCCACTGGCTTAATTCCCCATCCAATGCATCTGATTTCTGTAGTAGAGTTGCTCCTAAGCCCAATATTACTGGCATCCGTCCTTACAATGAATTCTTGACTTAAGTCAGGTAATTTCAAAATGGGTTTACTTGTGAGCTTTTCCTTCAATTCTTGGTAAGTCATTTCACATTGTGGTGTCCATGTAATGCGATCTGGATGTCCTTTACGTGTCAATTCAGTTTAACGGTGCACATATGGAATTAAAGTTTTTGATATACTTCTGGTAGAAACCACATAATGAGACAAAGGATCTCACGTCCTTCTTGGTTTGTGGTCTCGGGGCTTTCTGTAGTTTCTCTAAATTCTTTGGGTCAGGGGTCATGTTTCCCTGATAAACTGTGTGTCCCAAAAATTCCAATTCTTTACATCCAACGCAACATTTGGTTGGTCGGGCTGTTAAATTTGCCTCCCTAAGTCGATTAAACAGCATGTTCAGAGAGTCAATGTGTTCCTCAAATGTTTCTGTTGCTATAAGGATATCATCCATAAAATTTGTTATACAGGGATTATTCAGAGGATCCAATAATTTTCTCATCATTCTAGAGAAGACACTAGGCGCATTCTTCAATCCAAATGGCAATCTATTAAACTCATAGTGTCCTTCTGAGGTACTAAAAGCTAGGTATGGTCTAACCTCAGGTTTTACTGGAATCTGATAGTATCCTTTACTCAGATCCACTTTTGAGAAATATTTAGCTTTATTTAGTCTGGCAAACAGCTGATTTGTATCCGGCAATGGATCCACCTGTCCTTCTGTAATAGCATTCAGTCTCCTGTAATCTATACAGAGTCTATGTTCTCCAGAGGGTTTCCTTAAGAGTACAACACCGGAACTATACGAAGATTCACTGTGCGAAATAATTCCTTCCTTCAACAGATAGTCTATCTCTTCCTTCAAAGCTTTCTCCTTAGCAAACGGAATCGAATATGGTTTCATACAGACAGGTGTGGAGTCTATTAGTTTCATATCATATTCCAATAGGTTTGTATGCCCTGGTCGGTCTGTTAACACCTCTGCATGATTATTTGGAACCTGTTGCACTCTCTCTTTCTGAGTTTTCGTTAAATGTGTACTGATTTTCACCTGTGCTGCTGTCTCACAGGGGTGTAATGGATATTCAAATGATGAAAGTGGTTCCTTTTTCATCTCCATGGCGATGGACAAGGTCAACAAGTGTGTCTCTCCTGATGTTCTCTTTCCAAATATTTCTTCAGGAGATTCACATGATAGATTTTTTCTTTCCCCTTCTTATCTATCTTATAATTTGTTCTAGACACCTTCTCTAGAACTGTATATGGACCCTGCCATCCAATTTGTAACTTATTCTGACTCCCGGGCAAAAGAAGCAGTACCTTCTCTCCCACAGCCAAATCTCTGTCTTTCGCCTTCCTGTTATAATAGGCAGCATGTTTCTTCCTGGCTTGTTTCAAATTTTCATTGGCAAGTTTCCAGCCAGTTTTTAACCGAGTGGTCAGCTCATTCACATATTGGTATGAAGATGTAATGTTTTCCTCTGCCTTTTCATCAGTCCACGTTCTTAACAAAGCTACATATGGACCTTTAATTGTGTGGACCTTTTTGTCCATGCACCGGTATGGTCTCTTCCACTCGAAGCTTTATAGTGATGATTTTTCCTCCCAGAATTATCATGCACAAAACGACCGCTACCAATTTTTTCTTTTGGGGCTGTCTCCCCACTTAAAATTCTTGATGAGAGATTTCCTCTCTACATCTTCTTCCTCCAGTTGGTTTAAGTCCGATTGAGGGATTGTCGGCTTATCCTGGGGTAAGACATCTTTTTGCACTCTCCGCATAGTGGCCATTGTAAAACAGTTAAGTGAAGCTTGTCCGTGAAAAGGGGCTTCCCATTCCATTTGGTCCACTTTATCAAATCTATCTCTCTTTTTATTATCAGGCCTAATTTTGCCCCGTGGCGTGTCCAGGTCCTGATCCATGTTCCCACTTGTGGGTGTTCCCTCATGTGCTATGCTACACCTTTCTACAAAATTCTCAATGTCCCATCTTGCTTTGGGCCAATAATAATTGTGAGCCACCTTTTGAATGATGGTACCTATCTTCTCATGGTCCCCATCTGGTTTCACATGTAGCCTCCTTATTAAGTCTGCCCTATATCTTTTAGGAAGTACCAGCTGTCCTTGACCTTTGGATCTAGCTCCAGTCTTCCTATACATCAACTTGTTTTTCATGTAAAAATCTCCCTTGCCTGGAGTTGTATGACAAGTTGACAATTTTCTGAAACAAGGCTTGAGTGTTTTATCCCCAGCCTGTGCCTTCCTCATCTCTTCTGGAGTGGTATCTAACATAATATCCTCCTCCTGTCTTGAGGTCGACCTGACCTGAAGGGTTGCCATATACACAGGTTTCCTTCTGCACCGGTCAGTGTCATGATTGTCCATCTGACAATTCTTACACCACCTTTTTCCTTGGTTGAAAGATTTTCTTTCATTATATTTCCTTTCATCGAATTGTGGGAATTTATTTTTATTGTCATACCGTGGCCTATCAAATTGGTGCTTACCTTTATTTTGATCCCTAGGATCAAATTTATTAAAGTTCTGTGGTGCCCTAAGTTATCCACTTGTTTCTTTTTATTACCTGTTACCTCTGCTTGAGCTGCTTGATACCTTTCAGCAACATTTAGCAACTCATCCAGCCTCTCTGCACCTTGTTCCATGAGAAACTTTCTCAGGTCTGGAGCCATGGACTCTCTTAGTTGCTCTATAAGGACCATTTCCTTAAGATCTTGGGTTTTCCCCAGAGAAGTCCATTTCTCCAAGTATGTCTCTATTCGTGCAGAGAACTGGTGATATGTTTCACCTGACAGTAGTTTAGCATTCCTAAATTTTTTCCTATAAAATTCAGCATTCTTTTCATATCTTAACAAAAGAGCCTGCTTTAGCATATCATAATTTTCCTGATCACCTCTGCTCATTTTTGCAAAAACTTCATAAGCTGCCCCACGAAGTCCCTGAGATAACTTTAAGCTCCACCTTTCTCTCTCTAACCCATACGTGGTAGCTAATATCTCATACCTATTTATATAGCTCTCAATATCATCGTCTTTCTCAACAAAATGATCTAAATGAAAATTCATAGCTGAGGTTGAGGCTCCTTGGCTAGCAGTGGCATCAGAGGCAAAGGGACTGGCACCATTTTCAGGAGCATGGCCCTGAAACTCAAACTCCCTTAGTCGTAACTCATGTTCCCTTTGTAATCTTTTCTCCTCCTTTTCTGCTTCCCTCTCTGCAGCTAATTTCTTCTCTTCCCTTTCTGCAGCTAATTTCTTCTCTTCCCTTTCTGCAGCTAATTTCTTCTCTTCCCTTTCTGCAGCTAATTTCTTCTCTTCCCTTTCTGCAGCTAATTTCTTCTCTTCCCTTTCTGCAGCTAATCTTTTGTCTTCTCTTTCTGCTTCCAATTTCTTAGCCTCTTTGTCAGCCTCAATCTGCAACCTCTTAGTCTCAGCCTCAGCTTGCAACCTCTTAGTCTCAGCCTCTAACTTTCTTTCGGCCTCTTTTTCTAATCTTCTTTCTTCGCGTTCAATAAATTTGTCACATTCCGTAGTGACATAGGCAACCATAACTTGCCCATCTAATCCTAACTCTTTTGCAGTCTGTACAGCAGCAGATCGAAACTTGGCCAGGTCCGCCATTGTCTATCAGGTAAATTTCTACAATGTCTAACCAACAATTTAATCTCTAAATATATCTAATGGACAACACAGGCACCGTGAGCTCAACCTTATTTAATTCCACCCAAGGATACCTTTTAATTCTTATATTCCCTGAAGTGAATTACCCCCAATATTTTTAATAGGAAAGATTCAAAATCCCAAGAGCGAGACCCCAATATATGTGGTGAAGTGGGATGTTATAAATATTTATATTGGACTTAGTGTACTGACTGAGATCAGCTGTGAAGGTATCTATATCTATTAAGAGTAGTGTATTATAGATAACCTTACTTGCTACCACATATCTATATATCTCAGTCAGAATTATTCTGGAATAGTGTGATGACTACGTTATGTGTCTAGGGTATGTGTATGATGAAGTGTAAGTCACAACAACAGACAGATAAACAATTTAATTTAATCCACTACTCTTGACAACACTGTGACACTCACATACATATAACCCTCTATGAGAATATCTTAAGGAGTCACTGATAACTTTTCAAATAACAATATGTATTCATGGTTATCATAAAGGTATATGTGTCCTGATTCAAATACAAAGGAACCAGGAATCACAATCAATTTTAATTACAAGTATATGTACAGACTTTATCAATATGAATATTGTAGTGACATATATTATTAAAATATCCTATGTGTGTCAGTTGTGTAGTGGTAATATGAGGTAGTACTGGTTTTGTTTTGTTCAAGCTCTGTTGGTATTTGTCATCATGACTTCAATAGTTTGTCTTTTGGGACTAGTATTGGAGATGTTCTCAGTTCCTGATATTAAGACAATTAAATTCCCCTCTGAATGTTATTTTTACAAAGTTATTTCAAGATGAGGGGACATAATGTTGAGCTCAGCTGGCCAAATCAGCTTATCTTGCGTGATGGCGGCAGGGAAGGACTCCTCTGCTCGAATTCTCCCCTGGGCTCTGGAGACACCTCACTGATAGCTAAAAAGACCAAGGAGTATGCTGTCCGACTCTGGATTCAGCAAAGCTCTGACCAGGTGCTGCTCAGTACCATCAAGACCACGGTCCCTGAAAACAAGAAGGATGTACCTTCTACTTCATAACTAATTGATACTCTAGTTCTACACTGAGCACAATACAACACAAACATTGAGTTCAGAGCGTTAGGCCAACTGTCAGCTTCATCTGAAATACTTTATACCAGCATTACCCTCCTTAATGGTCACTACGCCTCTGCACTTCCAGCATTATTTCTGTCTAATCAATCATCCAGGTGTCAGTGTACTATTTGGCCATTCCATGCCGTTTTACTTCCCTCCGACACCCTCTGTTCAGGCTGGAGCATTATAGGCTTTATCTCCTGTTTGCCACTGAACTACACATATATATACAGGCATAAATTAACATTTTACATTCAATTTTCATTAAAAGATACTGAATGGTTCAAGCTTACCACAATTTCATGGAAATAAACACAGATACGTTGATTAGCAATGAATTCTGGCACAATTACTGGCACAAATTCCCATCTGCTTATGTTCCAGGCTTTTATTTAACACAAATATGAGCTGGCTTCAACGCACTGTTGCTTTATCAAGATTATTTGCACTAGTGGTCTCGAACTAACGCTCCTAAGTGAGTATATCAGCGAGTCTAGCCAATGAGGCCACGTTTCGACAAGTGTTTGAAAAAATGTTACCTTTTCACGTCTCCCCTAACAACGAAAGATAGTATTTATAGCCCGACCAATCGTGTCTAGTCTTTCATTTGTTGCGCTCCAATCAATTTGGAGTTTACATGGTAGGCTAATTCTGTAACGTAAGATTTTTTTCAAACACGTTATAAAAAAAATTTATGAGCAGAAATGATTCCATGCTGTCAGGCATCCCCACTATTTTATTTTGGGTATAATTTATTAATTCCTGGACTATTTGCGTAACGTTTTACATATTCTTTGTCAGCAAGCCCTAAGGAACCCAAATATCCAAATTTAAAAGAGCTACGTGGCTGCGTTCAAAATATGTATTTTCTACCTCCTGTTTCGAAGATGTGCTGTCTGGGTACTGTTATGTTTTCAACCGTAAACCCATCTATTGTTATCTTTCCTAATAAGCGTTTTTTATGATTTTAAAACCTAACTCTGGGAAGGGTAGTGAATTTATCACTGTCCGTCCGAAAAAGTTAGTGCTTGTAGTCTTACACGCGTGATAGTAGTAATTGGGTATCGCGCGACGCGGGTTGGGGGTGGCATTAATAGCGAGACGCGTGTTTAATTTTGCATGCGTTCGGCTTTATTCGCCCCTCTCTCTTCTCGCTATCCTTTAGTCCATCTGTCTTTTGTTTTTTGGTAACATAGTGTAGAAAAAGACATGAATGGAATTTAAAATTTAGGTCAACTTGCATATCTCAAGGTTTTTCTTAGAACGGCAGCACATTTTATTGTGTGTTTGGAAAACGCGTGTATGTTGCAGAAGGCCTTTAATATCAACGTGAAACGTTACAATTTGCATACGCAGTAGAAAACAAGGGGATTTCGAGTACAGTCATTGTGACAGCACTGTTCTTTACCATTCTTCTTCCTTTATTTATTATATGTATTTATTAGGCTTTATATTTACTTGATAATTTATATATGTGGATTAGAATATTCCACGACACCTCCCCTCTTAAAACAGACATTATATGTCAGTCCTTTATTCTATATTCACATAGAGAAATTTATTATTATTTCTGGGGTTTACGGTGATTCTCATCACACGGATGGCGGCTTAAAAAATCCGCTCCCAAATTGGTTTTTCCAGATATATACTCAATGCTAAAATTATATGGAGCCAAAAGTAAAGACCATCGGAGTAACCTGGAGTTCTCATGCCTAGCCTGTGCTAGAAACGATAACGGTTTGTGGTCTGTTTGCAACTTAAATGCCTTCCCATATAGATAAATATTGAATTTCTTTATCGCCCATATTACTGCAAGACATTCTTTTTCGCTAGTTGAGTAGTTGATTTCAGCTTTATTCAACTTTCTGCTAGCATATGCCACTGGGCTTAATTCCCCATCCAATGCATCTGATTTCTGTAGTAGAGTTGCTCCTAGCCCAATATTACTGGCATCCGTCCTTACAATGAATTCTTGACTTAAGTCAGGTAATTTCAAAATGGGTTTACTTGTGAGCTTTTCCTTCAATTCTTGGTAAGTCATTTCACATTGTGGTGTCCATGTAATGCGATCTGGATGTCCTTTACGTGTCAATTCAGTTAACGGTGCACATATGGAATTAAAGTTTTTGATATACTTCTGGTAGAAACCACATAATGAGACAAAGGATCTCACGTCCTTCTTGGTTTGTGGTCTCGGGGCTTTCTGTAGTTTTTCTAAATTCTTTGGGTCAGGGGTCATGTTTCCCTGATAAACTGTGTGTCCCAAAAATTCCAATTCTTTACATCCAACGCAACATTTGGTTGGTCGGGCTGTTAAATTTGCCTCCCTAAGTCGATTAAACAGCATGTTCAGAGAGTCAATGTGTTCCTCAAATGTTTCTGTTGCTATAAGGATATCATCCATAAAATTTGTTATACAGGGATTATTCAGAGGATCCAATAATTTTCTCATCATTCTAGAGAAGACACTAGGCGCATTCTTCAATCCAAATGGCAATCTATTAAACTCATAGTGTCCTTCTGAGGTACTAAAAGCTAGGTATGGTCTAACCTCAGGCTTTACTGGAATCTGATAGTATCCTTTACTCAGATCCACTTTTGAGAAATATTTAGCTTTATTTAGCCTGGCAAACAGCTGATTTGTATCCGGCAATGGATCCACCTGTCCTTCTGTAATAGCATTCAGTCTCCTGTAATCTATACAGAGTCTATGTTCTCCAGAGGGTTTCCTTAAGAGTACAACACCGGAACTATACGAAGATTCACTGTGCGAAATAATTCCTTCCTTCAACAGATAGTCTATCAAAGCTTTCTCCTTAGCAAACGGAATCGAATATGGTTTCATACAGACAGGTGTGGGGTCTATCAGTTTCATATCATATTCCAATAGGTTTGTATGCCCTGGTCGGTCTGTTAACACCTCTGCATGATTATTTAGGACCTGTTGCACTCTCTCTTTCTGAGTTTTCGTTAAATGTGTACTGATTTTCACCTGTGCTGCTGTCTCACAGGGGTGTAATGGATATTCAAATGATGAAAGTGGTTCCTTTTTCATCTCCATGGCGATGGACAAGGTCAACAAGTGTGTCTCTTCCTGATGTTCTCTTTCCAAATATTTCTTCAGGAGATTCACATGATAGATTTTTTCTTTCCCCTTCTTATCTATCTTATAATTTGTTCTAGACACCTTCTCTAGAACTGTATATGGACCCTGCCATCCAATTTGTAACTTATTCTGACTCCCGGGCAAAAGAAGCAGTACCTTCTCTCCCACAGCCAAATCTCTGTCTTTCGCCTTCCTGTTATAATAGGCAGCATGTTTCTTCCTGGCTTGTTTCAAATTTTCATTGGCAAGTTTCCAGCCAGTTTTTAACCGAGTGGTCAGCTCATTCACATATTGGTATGAAGATGTAATGTTTTCCTCTGCCTTTTCATCAGTCCACGTTCTTAACAAAGCTACATATGGACCTTTAATTGTGTGGACCTATTTGTCCATGCACCGGTATGGTCTCTTCCACTCGAAGCTCTATAGTGATGATTTTTCCTCCCAGAATTATCATGCACAAAACGACCGCTACCAATTTTTCTTTTGGGGCTGTCTCCCCACTTAAAATTCTTGATGAGAGATTTCCTCTCTACATCTTCTTCCTCCAGTTGGTTTAAGTCCGATTGAGGGATTGTCGGCTTATCCTGGGGTAAGACATCTTTTTGCACTCTCCGCATAGTGGCCATTGTAAAACAGTTAAGTGAAGCTTGTCCGTGAAAAGGGGCTTCCCATTCCATTTGGTCCACTTTATCAAATTTATATCTCTTTTTATTATCAGGCCTAATTTTGCCCCGTGGCGTGTCCAGGTCCTGATCCATGTTCCCACTTGTGGGTGTTCCCTCATGTGCTATGCTACACCTTTCTACAAAATTCTCAATGTCCCATCTTGCTTTGGGCCAATAATAATTGTGAGCCACCTTTTGAATGATGGTACCTATCTTCTCATGGTCCCCATCTGGTTTCACATGTAGTCTCCTTATTAAGTCTGCCCTATATCTTTTAGGAAGTACCAGCTGTCCTTGACCTTTGGATCTAGCTCCAGTCTTCCTATACATCAACTTGTTTTTCATGTAAAAATCTCCCTTGCCTGGAGTTGTATGACAAGTTGACAATTTTCTGAAACAAGGCTTGAGTGTTTTATCCCCAGCCTGTGCCTTCCTCATCTCTTCTGGAGTGGTATCTAACATAATATCCTCCTCCTGTCTTGAGGTCGACCTGACCTGAAGGGTTGCCATATACACAGGTTTCCTTCTGCACCGGTCAGTGTCATGATTGTCCATCTGACAATTTTTACACCACCTTTTTCCTTGGTTGAAAGATTTTCTTTCATCATATTTCCTTTCATCGAATTGTGGGAATTTATTTTTATTGTCATACCGTGGCCTATCAAATTGGTGCTTACCTTTATTTTGATCCCTAGGATCAAATTTATTAAAGTTCTGTGGTGCCCTAAAGTTATCCACTTGTTTCTTTTTATTACCTGTTACCTCTGCTTGAGCTGCTTGATACCTTTCAGCAACATTTAGCAACTCACCCAGCCTCTCTGCACCTTGTTCCATGAGAAACTTTCTCAGGTCTGGAGCCATGGACTCTCTTAGTTGCTCTATAAGGACCATTTCCTTAAGATCTTGGGTTTTCCCCAGAGAAGTCCATTTCTCCAAGTATGTCTCTATTCGTGCAGAGAACTGGTGATATGTTTCACCTGACAGTAGTTTAGCATTCCTAAATTTTTTCCTATAAAATTCAGCATTCTTTTCATATCTTAACAAAAGAGCCTGCTTTAGCATATCATAATTTTCCTGATCACCTCTGCTCATTTTTGCAAAAACTTCATAAGCTGCCCCACGAAGTCCCTGAGATAACTTTAAGCTCCACCTTTCTCTCTCTAACCCATACGTGGTAGCTAATAGCTCATACCTATTTATATAGCTCTCAATATCATCGTCTTTCTCAACAAAATGATCTAAATGAAAATTCATAGCTGAGGTTGAGGCTCCTTGGCTAGCAGTGGCATCAGAGGCAAAGGGACTGGCACCATTTTCAGGAGCATGGCCCTGAAACTCAAACTCCCTTAGTCGTAACTCATGTTCCCTTTGTAATCTTTTCTCCTCCTTTTCTGCTTCCCTCTCTGCAGCTAATTTCTTCTCTTCCCTTTCTGCAGCTAATTTCTTCTCTTCCCTTTCTGCAGCTAATTTCTTCTCTTCCCTTTCTGCAGCTAATTTCTTCTCTTCCCTTTCTGCAGCTAATTTCTTCTCTTCCCTTTCTGCAGCTAATCTTTTGTCTTCTCTTTCTGCTTCCAATTTCTTAGCCTCTTTGTCAGCCTCAATCTGCAACCTCTTAGTCTCAGCCTCAGCTTGCAACCTCTTAGTCTCAGCCTCTAACTTTCTTTCGGCCTCTTTTTCTAATCTTCTTTCTTCGCGTTCAATAAATTTGTCACATTCCGTAGTGACATAGGCAACCATAACTTGCCCATCTAATCCTAACTCTTTTGCAGTCTGTACAGCAGCAGATCGAAACTTGGCCAGGTCCGCCATTGTCTATCAGGTAAATTTCTACAATGTCTAACCAACAATTTAATCTCTAAATATATCTAATGGACAACACAGGCACCGTGAGCTCAACCTTATTTAATTCCACCCAAGGATACCTTTTAATTCTTATATTCCCTGAAGTGAATTACCCCCAATATTTTTAATAGGTAAAGATTCAAAATCCCAAGAGCGAGACCCCAATATATGTGGTGAAGTGGGATGTTATAAATATTTATATTGGACTTAGTGTACTGACTGAGATCAGCTGTGAAGGTATCTATATCTATTAAGAGTAGTGTATTATAGATAACCTTACTTGCTACCACATATCTATATATCTCAGTCAGAATTATTCTGGAATAGTGTGATGACTACGTTATGTGTCTAGGGTATGTGTATGATGAAGTGTAAGTCACAACAACAGACAGATAAACAATTTAATTTAATCCACTACTCTTGACAACACTGTGACACTCACATACATATAACCCTCTATGAGAATATCTTAAGGAGTCACTGATAACTTTTCAAATAACAATATGTATTCATGGTTATCATAAAGGTATATGTGTCCTGATTCAAATACAAAGGAACCAGGAATCACAATCAATTTTAATTACAAGTATATGTACAGACTTTATCAATATGAATATTGTAGTGACATATATTATTAAAATATCCTATGTGTGTCAGTTGTGTAGTGGTAATATGAGGTAGTACTGGTTTTGTTTTGTTCAAGCTCTGTTGGTATTTGTCATCATGACTTCAATAGTTTGTCTTTTGGGACTAGTATTGGAGATGTTCTCAGTTCCTGATATTAAGACAATTAAATTCCCCTCTGAATGTTATTTTTACAAAGTTATTTCAAGATGAGGGGACATAATGTTGAGCTCAGCTGGCCAAATCAGCTTATCTTGCGTGATGGCGGCAGGGAAGGACTCCTCTGCTCGAATTCTCCCCTGGGCTCTGGAGACACCTCACTGATAGCTAAAAAGACCAAGGAGTATGCTGTCCGACTCTGGATTCAGCAAAGCTCTGACCAGGTGCTGCTCAGTACCATCAAGACCACGGTCCCTGAAAACAAGAAGGATGTACCTTCTACTTCATAACTAATTGATACTCTAGTTCTACACTGAGCACAATACAACACAAACATTGAGTTCAGAGCGTTAGGCCAACTGTCAGCTTCATCTGAAATACTTTATACCAGCATTACCCTCCTTAATGGTCACTACGCCTCTGCACTTCCAGCATTATTTCTGTCTAATCAATCATCCAGGTGTCAGTGTACTATTTGGCCATTCCATGCCGTTTTACTTCCCTCCGACACCCTCTGTTCAGGCTGGAGCATTATAGGCTTTATCTCCTGTTTGCCACTGAACTACACATATATATATACAGGCATAAATTAACAATTTACATTCAATTTTCATTAAAAGATACTGAATGGTTCAAGCTTACCACAATTTCATGGAAATAAACACAGATACGTTGATTAGCAATGAATTCTGGCACAATTACTGGCACAAATTCCCATCTGCTTATGTTCCAGGCTTTTTTTTTTAACACAAATATGAGCTGGCTTCAACGCACTGTTGCTTTATCAAGATTATTTGCACTAGTGGTCTCGAACTAACGCTCCTAAGTGAGTATATCAGCGAGTCTAGCCAATGAGGCCACGTTTCGACAAGTGTTTGAAAAAATGTTACCTTTTCACGTCTCCCCTAACAACGAAAGATAGTATTTATAGCCCGACCAATCGTGGCTAGTCTTTCATTTGTTGCGCTCCAATCAATTTGGAGTTTACATGGTAGGCTAATTCTGTAACGTAAGATTTTTTTTCAAACACGTTATAAAAAAATTTTATGAGCAGAAATGATTCCATGCTGTCAGGCATCCCCACTATTTTTATTTTGGGTATAATTTATTAATTCCTGGACTATTTGCGTAACGTTTTACATATTCTTTGTCAGCAAGCCCTAAGGAACCCAAATATCCAAATTTAAAAGAGCTACGTGGCTGCGTTCAAAATATGTATTTTCTACCTCCTGTTTCGAAGATGTGCTGTCTGGGTACTGTTATGTTTTCAACCGTAAACCCATCTATTGTTATCTTTCCTAATAAGCGTTTTTTTTTATGATTTTAAAACCTAACTCTGGGAAGGGTAGTGAATTTATCACTGTCCGTCCGAAAAAGTTAGTGCTTGTAGTCTTACACGCGTGATAGTAGTAATTGGGTATCGCGCGACGCGGGTTGGGGGTGGCATTAATAGCGAGACGCGTGTTTAATTTTGCATGCGTTCGGCTTTATTCGCCCCTCTCTCTTCTCGCTATCCTTTAGTCCATCTGTCTTTTGTTTTTGGTAACATAGTGTAGAAAAAGACATGAATGGAATTTAAAATTTAGGTCAACTTGCATATCTCAAGGTTTTTCTTAGAACGGCAGCACATTTTATTGTGTGTTTGGGAAACGCGTGTATGTTGCAGAAGGCCTTTAATATCAACGTGAAACGTTACAATTTGCATACGCAGTAGAAAACAAGGGGATTTCGAGTACAGTCATTGTGACAGCACTGTTCTTTACCATTCTTCTTCCTTTATTTATTATATGTATTTATTAGGCTTTATATTTACTTGATAATTTATATATGTGGATTAGAATATTCCACGACATTTGTAAATATACAAATTTAACGTCTATTTAATCATTTTGAATGTACTGCGTGTTTGTCTCAGTCAATTTACTAAATACACTTTAAACAGAGCTATACCATAATAATAGGAATTCCACTGAGTAAATCAGGGTGGGGACTTGAACGAGCTAACATTGATAATTGCTTAATTATTTATAACACAATTGAATGTTCCGGAGGCTGAAAACGATCTAGATGTAAATACAGACATTCCACGAAAAGAAGAAATCATCACAGCAATCAAAGGGTTAAAGAACGGAAAAGCTCCTGGCCATGGTAACTTAAATGCAGAGCTATTTAAGACAGACCCTGAGCTAGCAGCAGAACTATTAAAACCACTATTTGCACAAGTCTTGAAAACGGGGACAACACCATCAGAGTGGAACAAAGGAATAATTGTCAAATTGCCCAAGAAGGGAGATCTTGCAGACTGCAATAATTGGAGAGGAATCACTCTTCTCTCGGTTCCCAGCAAAATACTAGGCAGGATAATTATACAGAGAATCTCAAAAGCAGTAGACCACAAACTGAGGAAAGAACAAGCAGGATTTAGAAAGAACAGAAGATGTGTAGATCATATATTCACTGTCAGGAACATTATAGAGCAGTGCTCAGAATGGCAAAGACAGCTGTGCATTAATTTCGTTGATTTTGAAAAGGCATTCATAGGGACAGTTTATGGAAAATACTGAGGGCTTATAGAATTCCAAGCTGCATAGTGTCAATCATAAAAAGCCTCTATGCCTACTTTACGTGCAGTGTTGGGCAGAGCAACCTAACCTTTGAGGTGAAGACAGGAGTACGACAGGGATGCCCCTTATCAACCACTCTATTTTTAACAGACATAGATTGGGTGATGCGCCAGACAACAGAGGGCAGTCCAAGAGGAATAAGATGGACTACATTTCTGCATTGGAAGATCTGGAATATGCAGATGACATTGCACTACTAGCACATTCACATCAACACATCCAGGAAAAAACGGATAGACTAATAAGTTTAGCCAGCAGGTGGGCTTGAAAATCGATTTAAAGAACTCAGAGGTCATGACGCTCAATGTGAGCAACCCTGAGCCCATATCAGTAAGGAATCAACAACTGGTACAGACAGACACCTTCACATACCTAGGATGCATAGTAACACCAGACGGCGGAACAAGCAAAGACATCAACATCAGAATGAATAAGGCAAGAACAGCCTTTTTAAGCCTAAACAACATCTGGAAGTCCTCTCAGTACAACACTAGCACAAAATCAAGATTATATCAGAGTTGTGTGCTTTCTGTGCTTCTCTACGGTGCGGAATGCTGGAGAGTTACAGAGAAGGAAATGCCGAAATTGTCTTCTTTTCACACAACATGCCTAAGAAAAATTCACCGAATCTTTTGGCCGAATACCATCACCAACCAAGATCTGCTTACTCGGAGCAAGCAAGAGGACATGCACACCATCATAGCTGGCAGACGCTGGAGCTGGGTTATCCATATCCTCAGAAGAGACCTCGATGCCATCACAAGAACAGCTATGCTTTGGACCCCTGAAGGAAAACGAAAGAGAGGCCGACCAAATACAACCTGGCGGAGGACTGTGGAGGCTGAGATGCAAAGAATGAACCAGAGTTGGGGCACTGTACGAAGTATGGCCGCCGACCGAACAAAGTGGAATCAATTTGTTGTTGCCCTATCAGACGCCACTAGGCGTAATGGCCACTGACTGCTTTGACGGTCGGCGGCTAAGGATCAAAGAAGAAGAAGAATTATTTATAAAAGGCGGCGGACCGATATAAGTTAATAATAGTCCTGCCAATGCAGCATTGTTCTTGACTTCGGAAATATCTTATGAAAACTCATGTGAGATAGAAGCGTCATTATCCTTCTATCTACAACTCTGCCAAGAGTAATCTTGTGCAAATGTAGACACATTTGAAGGCCCATATTAGATATTGTTGAGTTTTGGCCACTGTTGGACCACTATTGCAAAGCAGGGGAGGCAAATCCGTGACAAACAATAACATGGACAAGAATAATGTCTTGCAGGTAATAAAGGGCTATGTTACAGTTCTGTAACTTGGTTTGGAATTCTTTTAGTTTTTAAAAAAAAAAAGGGAATTGATCTGCCCGGGTGCTGAAAGGAGTCCGATTTCTTGAGTATAACATCATTTTTATGTTTATGTTTCCATTTAGAGTATTCTGCTTTTCTCTAGTGATCATAAAATAACATTTTTTCTGCACTGATGCTTGAGCTTATTTTCTGTGCTTCCTCCCACATTCGTGCTTCACTTCATCTTCATTATCAAACTCCAAAACGAGGCAATCCGTGCATCCAGGAATTGTAAATGATGACTTTCTCTAAAGCCACAGTTAACAGAAATGGAGACAGGAAATCACTTTGTGTCAGAGCTGTTATGACCAAAAAAGAAAGAAAGAAATTAAAGCCTGGGGTAGATTTATCTTAAAGGTCAAAGTATATTTGGTATCTTTCATGCATATTCCAATCTTCAACTCAAATATCAGGTCAGTCCTATTGTATGGCTCTGAAACATGGAGAACATGGAGAACAAAGCAGGTACATGTTCTAACACATGGGTGCTTGCGTAGAATATAAGGACTGTAGTGGTATGACAATTAGTGGTACTAATGTGGAACTGATGACAAGATTACTAATGTGGAACTGATGACAAGATTACTAATGTGGAACTGATGACAAGATTATTAATGTGGAACTGATGACAAGATTATTAATGTGGAACTGATGACAAGATCACTAATGTGGAACTGATGACAAGATTAATAATGTGGAACTGATGACAAGATTACTAATGTGGAACTGATGACAAGATTACTAATGTGGAACTGATGACAAGATTACTAATGTGGAACTCATGACAAGATCATTAATGTGGAACTGGTGACAAGATCACTAATGTGGAATTGCTGAGAAGTTCACTAATGTGGAACTGATGACAAGGTCACTAATGTGGAACTGATGACAAGATCACTAATGTGGAACTGATGACAAGATCAGTAATGTAGAACTGGTGACAAGATCACTAATGTGGAATTGCTGAGAAGATCACTAATGTGGAACTGATGACAAGGTCACTAATGTGGAACTGATGACAAGATCACTAATATGGAACTGATGACAAGGTCACTAATATGGAACTGATGACAAGATCACTAATATGGAACTGATGACAAGGTCACTAATATGGAACTGATGACAAGAACCAGACGAGTGCCAGTTGAGCAATATAGATGAATTAGACAGTGAAGATGGGTAGGGCACTCATTTAGGAAACTTGTTGGAGCCTTACAAGGCAGTGCTTGGTCTGAAATCCCCAAGATAAGAGAGATAGACGATAAGAAGACATGGAAAAGAGAACTGGAGACAGACATGAAGAGATTGAAGAAGAAATGGAAAAACCTTGAGCTAATGGCACGTGACAGGAAGACTTGGTTTATGTTTGTTGTGGGTCTATGCTCCAACGGGAGCTGAAGAGTGTGATACTGATAATGATAATGATGATGATGATAATGATGATAATGATGATGATAATGATAATGATGATGATTGTTGTAAGTAGGTTAGAATGTGCTGTCTCCATGAAATGTTGAGACTCCCCGGGACATCAAAGGTAATTAAAGAAAATTGCTTGAAAAAAAAGATAGTGAACAAAGAAATTTTATTCTTTTTCTTTACCTTTCACTTCTCACAGGAGCTTGGGCCTTCAAAAAACTTATACCAAGTCTTGCTGTCACGTGCCATCCGCCAAAGTCTTTCACAGACTTCTTCATCCCCGTAATGTCTGTCTGCAGTTGTCTTTTCTCAGTGTTCTTTGGTCTTCATCTACCTATCGTACCTTGGGGATTCCAGATTAGGGACTATCTGGTAATGCAATCAACAGGTTTTCTCAGTGTGTGTCCTATCCATCTCCATGGTCTTCTTCTCATCTCTTGTTCCATTGGCACTTGTCTGAGTCTTGTCATCTTTTCCACATTAGTGATCTTGTCATACCACTTCAATCCCTCTATAAAACGCGATCACCCATTTATGAAAGTCTGTAGCTATTTGGTTGTTGTTTTTGTTGCTCTCCATGTGTTATCTCTCATTTTTGTACAGTCATATGCTCTACTGGAAGATATGGTTGTGCGCAAGATGAGCGGACACGATAATGCACTACGTGTAAACGCACACCATTTAATATATTTATGACGTATCAAGGTATGACGTCATCACCGTCTGCCTTGGATACCAACGGTTAACCTTCATGAGCTTTTCGATTGTGTCCTCCGACTAGTTCAGACGTGTGTGTTTAGGCTCCTCAAATGGGTCCTTCAGAATATGGATTTTTAAAGTAATGTTCTACGAAAGTGTTCGCAGATCTGATTGAAGATCGACACTTCATATATTTATGCCGATGCTGGAGGCATTTCTTCGAGAGAAGTAATTTTCAAATGCTATATTAATGTTCCGTCAAGACAGATGACGATGAATGTAATGGACGGCGACCACGATATTGACCGTTGGTAATTCTGCCGGGCTAATTGATAATTATAATTATAATTGACGACGGACTGAGACGTTAGCAGGATATTTCACTGATCTTTGTGAATGAATAATTATGGAGCGTTTGTACTTTGTGGAGAAGTATCATTAAATGTTTTGAATCGTGAACAGTTTTCGGCCGTATTTTGGTATCACAGTTTGTCTTGCAGTTTCATTAGTTATGGTGTTCGGTGTATGCATGTATCAGTTGAACAACCATTCGCACCCACCCATTCGCACGAATCTTCCAGTGCACACCGTAACACCATGTTTCAGAGCTATACTATAGGACCGACTTTACATATTAGAAATATAATAGATACGTAAAAGGCATCAACGGGCATGTAGATGAGGGCACATGAAAACATCGTGACCACGGAAAATATCAAAGGAAAGAGAAAGAGAGGACGAAAGATAGAGAAGTTAACTCTTTCAGTCCCAAGCAAAAAGGTGGGTTTGGCCCAAACAAAAATGGCCATACCAGTATGTTTTTATTGTTTTTGTTTGGAAATAATTTTTTTTTAAATGTTCATATTCATAAATAACAAAAGTCCATAATGGATGGCTATACTTTAAGAAGATAGCGTTTTTGAGTTGTCAAAATTAGAAAACAGCCCTAGAAAGAATCAAGAGATACGAAAGCCAGTATACTGGCTCTTGGGCCAAATGGGTCTAGCGGGAAGTACAGTATACTGGCTCTTGGGGCTTAAAGAGTTTAATGGATAGCTTAACATTATCGCATTAGCAGAGATCAAATGCAGACAGCACCGTATTATTCATTAGGCCCACTAAACACAGGCCAAGGACCCCAGGCTTACAGGAGCCCACGCGAAAAAAGCAATAGAGTCATAACGCATGGAGCTCTACAGCAACGGCACGTGCATGACAGTACGCTCGTGCGTGCACGACAGTACGCTCGTGCGTGCACGACAGTACGCTCGTGCGTGCAGGGTGATAGTATCTGTACAACAGTTAGTTTATTAGTTACTTCATTTACCTCGTTTTTTTTCCTTTTGTTTTTTAAATTATATTTTCTTTGTTGGAGCTCTACTACCTTTAAACAAAATCTAGGGGCTTTAACGAACACATGTTGTAATTTTTTTTTTAACATATTAGAATATATTAATGAAACATTTATCTGAAATCCACTAGTTTTCTTTTCTTTTAGTTTTACCTGTTAGAAGATTGGAGAGGGGTTTTACCTGTTAGAAGATTGGAGAGGGGCCACAATATATCTTAATAACCTAAGGACCCCGGAGTTCTTAATCCGGCCCTGTGTCGTGTGAAATTCTAATCCACATATATAAATTAAAAAGTAAATGTAAAGCCTAACAAATAACTTCAATAAAAGGAAAGAAGAATGGTAAAGAACAGTGCTGTCACAATGACTGTACTCGAAATCCCCCTTGTTTTCTACTTCGTCTGCAAATTGTAACGTTTCACGTTGATAGTAAAAACCTACTGCAGCATATACGCTTTCTACGATAAAACGTGTACTGCATTTCTAAGAAAAACCTTGAGATACACAAGCTGACCTATATTTAATATTCCATTCATGTCATTTTATACACTAAGTTACCATAAACGAAAGACAGATGGGATTAGGATAGAGAGAAGGGAGGGCTGAAAGCCGGAACGCATGCCACACTAACACGCGTCTCGCTATACAATTACTGCTATCACGCGTGTAAGGACACATGCACTAACTTTTTTTCAAATCGACAGTGATAAAAAACACTACCCATACGAGAGTTAGGTTTTAAAAACCTGAGAAAAGCTTATTAGGAAATATGACATTATACTGGTTTACGTTTGAAAGCATGACAGTACCCAGACACCACATCGATCGAAGTGAACGGGAGGTAGAAGAAAATACATATTTTGAACGCAGCCGCTTAGCCCCATTAAATTTATATATTTGGGTTCCTTAGGACTTGCTGACAAATAATATGTTAAACGTTACGCAAATAGCCTAGGAATTAACAAATTATAGCCAAAAGAAATAGTGAGGGTGTCAGACAACACCAAAATCAGAATCTCTCAGTGGCAGATTTTAAAACCACCATTGTACGGGAAATAGGTCCCCATGTTAAATCCTATTTGATTGGAGCGCAGTAAATGTAAGGCTAAACATGATTAGTCGGGCTACAAATACTATCTTTTGTTGTTAGGGGAGACGGAAGGAAGGGTACTTTTTTTCAAACGCTTGTGTAAACATGGCTCGATTGGTTAGACCCGCCAATATAGGCAATTAGGAGCGTTAGTTCAGTACCACATTTTCAAATAAACTTACTAAAGAACCAGTGCGTTGAGCGCCAGTGCATATTTTTCTAAATAAAAGCCTGGGACATCGGCAGATCGAAATTGTGCTATATTCATTGCCAGTCAACGTAACTGTGTATTATTCCATGAATTGTGGGACTGTGGTCCTAAAGTTATTGAGCAGCACCTGGTCTGAGCTTTGCTGAATCTGGAGGCTGACAGCATACTCCTGGGTCCAGATAGCGACTAGTGAGGTGTCTCCAGAACACAGGGGAGCAATCGAGCAGAGGAGTCTTTTCCTGCCGCCATCACGAAAGTTAAGCCTCTGTGGCCAGTGGAGCTCAACATTATGTGTCCCCTCAAAAATTGACATTATAGAAAAAAAAAAAGAGGGACAATACCTTGTTTAAATTGACAGGAACTGTGAACTTTTTTCCCCATACTATTTCCCAGATAAACAAACACTTGAAGTCATGATGACAAATAACAACATAGCTTGAAAAACAAAACCAGTATTACCTCATAGTACTACTACACAACTGACACACATAGGATAATATTAATAAAATATGTCACTACTAAGTTCATATTTATAAATTATGTATATATAAATTGTGATTACAATTGATTGTGATTCCTGGTTCACTTTGTAGTTGAATCAGGACATATATTAGTGAAAGTAATTAATACATATATATTTGAAACTTTACCAGTGACTCATTTAAGATAGTCTTATAGAGTGTTAAATGTGTGTGAGTGTCACAGTGTTGTCAAGTGTGGTGGAATAAATTAAATTGTTTATCTGTCTGTTGTTGTTGTGACTTACACTTCATCATTTATGTGATAAAATTAACCGTGATACAACGTTAAAATATCTCCAAAGATAAAATGTAGGGATAAAAACTAATGCGTAAGCTACTAGCAGACATGATCGCCCACGCCGCGGGTCACCACCCGCCATGGAAACTAACTTGTTAGACGTGAAGGCAAAACATTTACCCTTGGAACGGGATGAGAACGGAGATCAAAAGGAAAAAATATGACTGAACACGTGCTTGAAACTAGCAAGGCTAAAAAGACGCAATTGGTGGGGAAAGGAAAAAAATTCACGTCCCCAAGTTGACACAAGGTAAAGAAATTGACAAAAGGGACCTTAGCTATTATACGCAACAGTCATTTCTTGGACGCTTTTGCGATAACTTAGTCCGTTTATTTGAATTCAGCGGCAAACGCATTACAGAAGATGCTCGAAAATATTTAAAAAAAAACCAACTAACCTTGAAAAGTAACTTTTTCTTAATAATAATGTTAGGAATATAAAACCTAGCTGGCCTGATGGCCCATCTTGAGCAGAGAAATAATATGCTTTCATTTATACAGACGGATAGATAATAATGAAGATATTGACAAAAGACTGTGTTGTTCATATCAGCGAGCGACTGCATTGAAACAAAAAATGTCACTAATTTTCAAAAACTGCGGCCTTGAGACTCAAGTGCTAAAATCTAGTTGGAATGAAAGGAAGGGAATGTGGTGGAGAATTGTGGCTAAAAATAACTTTAAAGGCAAAATTGTGTAGGGGACGGCAGAGTTGGTTCAAAAAACAAGTGTGTTTTTGTAAAAAACGCAAGTAGAGACAGACGGACCAACAGACAATAATACATACTTGACTGAGGTATGACTGAATTGACTTTTGTTAGGAGGTTTGAATTTGAAAAGGAAAAAAGGCGGTGATTGGCCACAGATAAACATATTATCGGCGCTCAGACGCGTATTTTTGCCATTCATCATAAGTTGTCCAGTAGTAGACACAGTAATTATTCAGTGGTGTATTTCCCAGAAGCTAATTGAAATATTTAAAGGGACGCCATACTAGAGCCAGCAGCTCAGCTGAGTTTTGCTAGCATATAACTGTGTTCTCTATTCATAATTCTGGTAAGACTGAAAGTATTTCTTTGTATATTTTAATATTTGTTTAATGTTTCGAGTGATTTGATACTGCCATATCAAAATCTATCCCTTACAACAAGTAAGGATTCGCTCTAGACCCCCCGCCCCAGTTCAGGGTCTAGAGACAAACAACATACATAAACTCCAGCAAGGATTATGAAGCGCGGATCAAGTGTTGAGATCAGTGGAACATATCACCTATCCTATTCTATGGCAGGAAGCTAATGAACATATTTCAGAATATGTATTCTGGGGGAACTTATACTATGTGAAACCAACTTGGTAAGATGTGCTGTATGGTCAGAGAGATCTGACCCCGTCTATGTGGTGTTGTTGTGTGTAGAGTTGTGTGCAGAAATGGTTTAGAGGATGGAATTCTGACACATGACCCAATACTTTTATTTCAGAACTGTGAGTTTTTTTATTTGGCACCAAAGGGGTGTCAAATGCTGTGTTGAATAATACAAGAGTGGACCCGTGCAGTTTAATATTTTGGCAGAGCATCCTTATATTGCCCCCAAGCACGGAGAGGTGGGGCCACCAGATTCCAGCACCAGAACTACTCATTCAAGATACGTGAGCGTCTGGCCTGCTGGACATTCACCAACTCAACTTATTTTCTAACACACCAACTATATTCCCATCAATAAATGGACAATGTTTAGTCGCCATAGACAGGGAGTGATGAGGCCACCCAAACAGCACATCCATTAATCGTTCTCCCAGATAAATTACAACTATAAACAGTAGTAATAGGGAATAATAGAAATTAAAAAGGTATCCTTGGATGAAAATAACTAACGTTGAGCTCTCAGTGCCTGTGGTGTCTTTGGATAAGTAATATCAGATTGTATTGTTTAGTTAGACATTATATAAATTTACCTGTTAGAAAATGGCGGACCTGGCCAAATTTCGATCTGCTGCTGTACAGACTGCGAAAGAGTTAGGAATGGACGGGCAAATTATGATTGCTTATGTCACTGCTGAATGTGACAAATATATTGAACGGGAAGAAAGAAGATTAGAAAAAGAGGCCGAAAGAAAGTTAGAGGCTGAAAAGGAAATTAAGAGGTTGCAGATTAAGGCTGAGGCTAAGAGGTTGCAGATTGAGGCTGGCAAAGGGGCTAAAGCATTGGAAGCCGAGGAAAGAAGACAGGCTGCAGAAAGAGAAGAGAAGAGATTGACTGCAGAGAGGGAAGCAGAAAAGGAGGAGAAGAGATTACAAAGGGAACATGAGTTACGACTAAGGGAGTTTGAGTTTCAAGGCCATGCTCCTGAAAATGGTGCCAGTCCCTTTGCCTCTGATGCCACTGCTAGCCAGGGAGCCTCAACCTCAGCTATGAATTTTCATTTAGATCATTTTGTTGAGAAAGACGATGATATTGAGAGCTATCTAAATAGATATGAACTATTAGCTACCACATATGGGTTAGAGAGAGAAAGGTGGAGCTTAAAGTTATCTCAAGGGCTTCATGGGGCAGCTTATGAAGTTTTTGCCAAAATGAGCAGAGGTGATCAGGAAAATTATGACATGCTAAAGCAGGCTCTTTTGTTAAGATATGAAAAGAACGCAGAATTTTATAGGAAAAAATTTAGGAATGCTAAACTACTGTCAGGTGAAACCTATCACCAGTTCTCTGCACGGTTAGAGACATACTTGGAGAAATGGACTTCTCTGGGGAAAACCCAAGATCTTAAGGAAATGATCCTTATAGAACAATTAAGAGAGTCCATGGCTCCAGACCTGAGAAAGTTTCTCATGGAACAAGGTGCAGAGAGGCTGGGTGAGTTGCTAAATGTTGCAGAAAGGTATCAAGCGGCTCAGGCAGAGGTATCAGGTAATAAAAAGAAACAGGTAGAAAATTTTAGGGCACCACAGAAATTTAATAAATTTGATCCTAGAGATCAAAACAAAGGTAAGCACCAATTTGATAGGCCACGGTATGACAATAAAAATAAAACCCCACAATTCGATGAAAGGAAATATGATGAAAGAAAATCTTTCAACCAAGGAAAGAGATGGTGTAAAAATTGTAAGATGAACAATCATGACACTGACCGTTGCAGAAGGAACCCTATAGTTATGGCCACCCTTCAGGTCAGGTTGACCTCAAGACAGGAGGAGGATATTATGTTGAATACCACTCCAGAAGAGATGAGGAAGGCACAGGCTGGGGATAAGACCCTCAAGCCTTGTTTCAGGAAATTGTCAACTTGTCATACAACTCCAGGCAAGGGAGATTTTTACATGGAAAACAAGTTGATTTACAGGAAGGCCGGAACTAGATCCAAGGGTCACGGACAGTTGGTTCTTCCAAAGAGATATAGGGCAGACTTAATAAGGAGCCTACATGTGAAACCAGATGGAGACCATGAGAAAATAGGTACCATCATCCAAAAGGTGGCTCACAATTATTATTGGCCCAAGGCAAGGTGGGACATTGAGAATTTTGTAGAAAGGTGTAGCATAGCACATGAGGGAACACCCACAAGTGGGAACAGTGATCAGGACCTCCACACGCCACGGGGCAAACGAAGGCCTGACACGGAAAAGAAAAATAAATTTGATAAAGTGGACCAAATGGAATGGGAAGCCCCTTTTCACGGACAAGCTTCAATTAACTGTTTTACGATGGCCACTATGCGGAGAGTGCAAAAAGATGTCTTACCCCAGGATAAGCCGAAAATCCCTCAATCGGACTTAAACAAACTGGAGGAAGAAGATGTAGAGAGGAAATCTCTCATCAAGAATTCTAAGTGGGGAGACAGCCCCAAGAGAAAAATTGGTAGCGGTCGTTTTGTGCATGATAATTCTGGGAAGAAAAATCATCACTATAGCGCTTCGAGTGGAAGAGACCATACCGGTGCATGGACAAATAGGTCCACAAAATTAAAAGTCCATATGTAACGCTGTTAAGAACGTGGACTGATGAAAAGGCAGAGGAAAATATTACATCCTCATACCAATATGTGAATGAGCTGACCACTCGTTTAAAAACTGGCTGGAAACTTGCCAATGAAAATTTAAGACAAGCCAGGAAGAAACATGCTGCCTATTATAACAGGAAAGCTAAAGACAGAGATTTGGCTGTGGGAGAGAAGGTACTGCTTCTTCTAACCGGTAGTCAGAATAAGTTACAAATTGGATGGCAAGGTCCATATACAGTTCTAGAGAAGGTGTCTAGAACCAATTATAAGATAGATAAGAAAGGGAAAGAAAAAATCTATCATGTAAATCTCCTGAAGAAATATTTGGAAAGAGAACATCAGGAAGAGACACACTTGTTGACCTTGTCCATTGCCAGGGCATACAAACCTATTGGAATATGATATGAAGCTGATAGACCCCACACCTGTATGTATGAAACCCTATTCGATTCCTTTTGCTAAGGAGAAAGCTTTGAAGGAAGAGATAGACTATTTGTTGAAGGAAGGAATTATTTCACACAGTGAATCTTCGTATAGTTCCAGTGTTGTACTTTTAAGGAAACCCTCTGGAGAACATAGACTCTGTATAGATTACAGGAGACTGAATGCTATTACAGAAGGACAGGTGGATCCATTGCCGGATACAAATCAGTTGTTTGCCAGACTAAATAAAGCAAAATATTTCTCAAAAGTGGATCTGAGTAAAGGATACTATCAGATTCCAGTAAAGCCTGAGGTTAGACCATACCTAGCGTTTAGTACCTCAGAGGGACACTATGAGTTTAACAGATTGCCATTTGGATTGAAGAATGCGCCTAGTGTCTTCTCTAGAATGATGAGAAAATTATTGGACCCTCTGAATAATCCATGCATCACAAATTTCATGGATGATATCCTTATAGCCACAGAAACATTTGAGGAACACATTGACTCTCTGAACATGCTGTTTAATCGACTTAGAGAAGCGAATTTGACAGCCCGACCAACCAAATGTTGCGTTGGATGTAAAGAATTAGAATTCTTGGGACATACAGTTTATCAGGGAAACATGACCCCTGACCCAAAGAATTTAGAGAAACTAAAGAAAGCCCCGAGACCACAAACCAAGAAAGACGTGAGATCCTTTGTCTCATTATGTGGTTTCTACCAAAAGTATATCAAAAATTTTAATTCCATATGTGCACCGTTAACTGATTTGACACGTAAAGGACATCCAGATCGAATTACATGGACTCCACAATGCGAATTCGCTTACCAGGAATTGAAGGAAAAGCTCACAAGTAAACCTATTTTGAAATTACCTGACTTAAGTCAAGAATTCATTGTAAGGACGGATGCCAGTAATATTGGGTTAGGTGCGACTCTGCTACAGAAATCAGATGCATTGGATGGGGAATTAAGCCCAGTGGCATATGCTAGCAGAAAGTTGAATAAAGCTGAAACCAATTACTCAACTAGCGAAAAAGAATGTCTTGCAGTAATATGGGCGATAAAGAAATTCAATATTTATCTGTATGGGAAGGCATTTAAGTTGCAAACGGATCACAAACCCTTGTCGTTTCTAGCGCAGGCTAGACATGAAAATTCTAGATTACTCCGTTGGTCATTACTGATGCAGCCATTTGAGTTTAGCATAGAGTATATAAGTGGAAAAACAAATCTGGGAGCGGATTTTTTAAGCCGCCATCCATGTGATGAGAATCACCGTAAGCCCCAGAAATAATAATACATTTCTCTATGTGTATATAGAATTATAGACTGACATATAACGTCTGTTTTAAGTGGGGAGAATTTGTCGTGTGAAATTCTAATCCACATATATAAATTAAAAAGTAAATGTAAAGCCTAACAAATAACTTCAATAAAAGGAAAGAAGAATGGTAAAGAACAGTGCTGTCACAATGACTGTACTCGAAATCCCCCTTGTTTTCTACTTCGTCTGCGAATTGTAACGTTTCACGTTGATAGTAAAAGCCTACTGCAGCATACACGCTTTCTACGATAAAACGTGTACTGCATTTCTAAGAAAAACCTTGAGATACGCAAGCTGACCTATATTTAATATTCCATTCATGTCATTTTATACACTAAGTTACCATAAACGAAAGACAGATGGAATTAGGATAGAGAGAAGGGAGGGCTGAAAGCCGGAACGCATGCCACACTAACACGCGTCTCGCTATACAATTACTGCTATCACGCGTGTAAGGCCACATGCACTAACTTTTTTTCAAATCGACAATGATAAAAAACACTACCCATACGAGAGTTAGGTTTTAAAAACCTGAGAAAAGCTTATTAGGAAATATGACATTATACTGGTTTACGTTTGAAAGCATGACAGTACCCAGACACCACATCGATCGAAGTGAACGGGAGGTAGAAGAAAATACATATTTTGAACGCAGCCCCTTAGCCCCATTAAATTTATATATTTGGGTTCCTTAGGACTTGCTGACAAATAATATGTTAAACGTTACGCAAATAGACTAGGAATTAACAAATTATAGCCAAAAGAAATAGTGAGGGTGTCAGACAACACCAAAATCAGAATCGCTCAGTGGCAGATTTTAAAACCACCATTGTACGGGAAATAGGTCCCCATGTTAAATCCTATTTGATTGGAGCGCAGTAAACGTAAGGCTAAACACGATTAGTCGGGCTACAAATACTATCTTTTGTTGTTAGGGGAGACGGAAGGAAGGGTACTTTTTTTTCAAACGCTTGTGTAAACATGGCTCGATTGGTTAGACCCGCCAATATAGGCAATTAGGAGCGTTAGTTCAGTACCACATTTTTCAAATAAACTTACTAAAGAACCAGTGCGTTGAGCGCCAGTGCATATTTTTCTAAATAAAAGCCTGGGACATCGGCAGATCGAAATTGTGCTATATTCATTGCCAGTCAACGTAACTGTGTATTATTCCATGAATTGTGGGACTGTGGTCCTAAAGTTATTGAGCAGCACCTGGTCTGAGCTTTGCTGAATCTGGAGGCTGACAGCATACTCCTGGGTCCAGATAGCGGCTAGTGAGGTGTCTCCAGAACACAGGGGAGCAATCGAGCAGAGGAGTCTTTTCCTGCCGCCATCACGAAAGTTAAGCCTCTGTGGCCAGTGGAGCTCAACATTATGTGTCCCCTCAAAAATTGACATTTTAGAAAAAAAAAAGAGGGACAATACCTTGTTTAAATTGACAGGAACTGTGAACTTTTTCCCCATACTATTTCCCAGATAAACAAACACTTGAAGTCATGATGACAAATAACAACATAGCTTGAAAAACAAAACCAGTATTACCTCATAGTACTACTACACAACTGACACACATAGGATAATATTAATAAAATATGTCACTACTAAGTTCATATTTATAAATTATGTATATATAAATTGTGATTACAATTGATTGTGATTCCTGGTTCACTTTGTAGTTGAATCAGGACATATATTAGTGAAAGTAATTAATACATATATATTTGAAACTTTACCAGTGACTCATTTAAGATAGTCTTATAGAGTGTTAAATGTGTGTGAGTGTCACAGTGTTGTCAAGTGTGGTGGAATAAATTAAATTGTTTATCTGTCTGTTGTTGTTGTGACTTACACTTCATCATTTACATAACCCTAGACATTCAACGTAGTCATCACAATATTCCAGAATAATTCTGACTGAGTTATAAATGTGGTAGCAAGTAAGGTTATCTGTAAAACACTACACCTATTAGATACAGATACCTTCACAGCTGATCTCAGTCAGTACACTAAGTCCCCTATAAATATTTATATCATCCCACTTTACCACACCCTGACTGCAGAATTAATGCAGAGCTTGAAGATCGAGATCTGTGGAAGGACTTAAGTCATATTCCATAGCTTTCTCCGGGACGATTGAATAGTAGCAAAAAGATAACTACTGATCCAGACAACCAGATAAGCGGTCTTTCTCAGGACCATCCCTTTTCAGGGCTAACATCAGTCAAGCGTCAAAATTGAATAAATTACACAATATACCACAATTATAACCGAACGGGCCCATCTCGCAGCAGGCTGAACAGGTTATTCAAAGCTCGATAATGAAGCAAACTGAACGAACTAACGGGTTGGTTGAAAAGTCACTACCTATTATTTTAATTTTGTATATCCTCACTCGTAGTTATTGGTGGATGGTTCCACCTGAAAAAGAAATTCAGGGAGCAACATCTGAGAGAATGACTGTGAGTGAGGGATTGAGGGAATACATGAAACATCATGTGAGAATGACTGCGTAAGTGATTGAGAGTGTATGGCATTATTGACTGAATAATTGAATACGTGCGTCAGTGTTCATGACTAAGTGAGTGATACAATGAGTCAGTCTATGACTGCGTATGTCAGAGACTAGAAAAAACCTGAAATAGTCAAAACATTACAACATAAACGCAAGAGCATTCAGGGATTGATTCATTAATAACCTACTGTCAGACTAACACGAAATAACATGTTACGGAATCTTCGCCAGTAGCAGAAAAAATATTGATAAAAAGCAAAGTGTCACAGATAATAAATGTGTGTCTATTTTACCTGAAAGGTTATTTTCAATAATTTTGAAACATGAAGAGATATGGGAATCGTACGAAGGCGCACGATATCTTTAATGTATGACATCAAAAACGCAACACCTTCCCTCAACTGTAGCTTCTGGTGACCTTTGCGAAGCGAAGCAAAAAAAAAATAAACAATCAGTGGCGTGTTTAGGGTGGGGAAGCTGAACACTTTTCCGGACACATTGTTAACTTTCTTCCTAATATGTGTGTACGTTAGATTGTATATTTCTTTTAAGAATGTTTTTCCAACTTAAAACACTAGTAACATAATTATTTCCTGTTTTTTTGCGTCTTAGAGATCATGTGTTGACTCCGTTGTTGCAGGAATCCTGAACGGTCTCTTACAACTATGGTTTATGTGACAATTTGTTTTCATGATGAGTTTGCCAGACCGACCTCATATTAGTCGCATATTACGATATCAATCAATACCTTTTAGCTCCCCGAGGTGCATAGGCCTTCAACAAACACGTGGCAAGTCTTCCTGTCCTGTGCCATCCTATTGCTTTGTGTATTCTTATTTTGATATCATTGTCCTTCCAACTTTGTCTATATGTTACGTCCTTTTTCACCATGGGTGTTTAAAGGTGTGGGACTTAACAGTATTGAAGTTGACATAAGTCTAACTTTTGTTAAAAGGGTACGCATGTGTGTAAGTTATAATGGTTTATGTGTAAGTAATAATGTTTAAATTAGTGGCGCACGGAAGAGCACATATTTGGTGCGTTGGAATTGAGGTGGTTGCTAATCACTGCATGACGCAGTGAAAAGAGAGACAAAATGCCGGTTGAATAGGACAGACATTGGTCTGGTCCAAGAGCCCCATATTGTGGGAATATTATTATGATAGTGATTTAGCTACCTTCCAGGAGGAAGTTTTAGCAGTAAATATATATGTAAGTATCAAAAATTGATACGTGCTACCCGTGTGATCTAGTTAGGGCTTCGGCGTGGTCATTGAGAACCCGCTGCAAGTGAGAACTGATCCTCTGCTGGTGTATATTTGGTTTTAAAATACACTGAAGTTTTTGCCAGTGAATTATCCGAAGTCTCATGTATATACAGATGATTTGTAAAGGGATCTTCTAGCCATAAGTTTCGTTTAGGAGGTCCATCAAATTTAGATGTCCTTGAACGGTCGGCAATTGTATAAGTCGACCAAGTTATTAACTGATTTCCTATATTAACTACGCCATACCTACTATGAAAGTATCTGTATGATTCGACACAGCCATTTGTATGATTGATGACTATTTACTATAATATCTACGTCCTCGTTATCGTAAAAAATAAACAGTTGTCAATTTATAATCAAGACATGGGTCCGGTTACCTTACTTGCCACCAACACAGTGGACGTTTGTTCCAGTTTGCCATTGACTCATCTACATCCGACTATTATAACATTCGCGTTAAATATTGCAAGTCGGCAATAGATAGAATCTAAGCCCGACGTTTACAGACATCGCCCTTGCCTGTGGTGTCAGTCCGTTACATCAATGTAGCAGTTCGTGATGTTGGGAGTTTGCAATATCTAGTGAGGCTCCAACATCTGGAATATTTGTATCTACAACAGCTACAACAGAAACTTGCAGATACAACACTATATTACTACCAAGATATGTGTACGATTCTACATCCTTTAGTGGTGTTTCTTCAAGTTTAACCTTGTTAACATTTCTTGCATTTATTCTCATAATATTTGTCTTTTCCCTGTGTATTTTCAGGCCCACTTGTTGTGACCTCTCATCGAGAATTTTCATTTTCTCTTGCACCTGGTTATGGGACAGAAGAACCAAGTCACCTGCAAAATCCAGATCATCAAGTTGTTTAGTCAGATTCCACTGGATTCCATTTCTGTAATATTACAATATGCCTGAGTGATCAGTAGTCCTGCTATTTCGTTGTCTGCTCACATACCCCCGGGAACTACAGAGGGCGAAAAAATATATTCTCAGTTATAAGTTACAACACATTGTAATGAAATGTCACCCGTGTGTTACCGGGGCTTGAAAGGGCAGCAAAGAATAGTAACATCGTGACCAACCATACATGTCGTAAAAAGCGACTTACCTCATCCTGTAGAAATTTTAAAACCACAAAAACTTCAACATACAACATGGACAGGTCAGCTAAAGACAATACAGCAACAAAAACAACAACAAATAATTTCTTTTTTAGCACTTAAATTTGGTTTACATTTGCTTTTAAGTTTGGTCGCACTCCTGAGCACGCATAGAGATCATCCATGAGTGTAATGGCGGATGAAGAAGATCGTTACTCAGTTTGTTTGCATTGTGTTATTTATTCACGAGTAAGTAATAATAATAGTAATAATAATAATAAAAGCTCCTTCAGTCATAACTATTGGAGTGCACCCCTGAGGTGACAGCCCTCAGCTGTTTATTTTCCTGGTGCTCCTTTCGACGTTTTCTCCTCTCTTCTGCTTGCTGTGAGAGCTTCTTTTCGCCCAATCTGAGGTGGCGCCGTAGATAGCACCACCACTTGGTGCGATTGGCAGCTTCATCCTCCCAGGTTTGTGGATTTATGTCCAGTGCCCTCATGTGTCTCTTGCACACATCTTTGAATCTCAGCTGCGGTCGCCCAACTATTCTTTTACCATCTGCCTGTTGTCCATAGAAGATATCTTTCGGGATACGACCATCTTACATGCGGCAGACATGGCCAAGCCAGCGTTGTCTGCTCTGTCTAAGTAGTGTATACACGCTTTAAGGCCAGCACGTGGCAACACCTCGACATTTGTCCCTTTGTCTTACCACGAAATACCGAGGATGGAGCGTAGACACCGTAGATGGAAGGTATCTTGCTTAGCATAAGTTGTCCATGTCTCGCTGCCGTATAGAAGTGTGCTGCAGTGTGACGCAGGAGTTATATACCGCAGCTTTGGTCTTTGCTGTGAGTTTGGAGTTTCCCCAAACACGCGTTGTGAGACAGGCGAAGGTAGCTGCAGCTTTGAGAGTAAGTAACCCGCAAAAAATGTGGTGCCTAGTTGCTAGGAAGGATAGTGTGATTCGCTTCCGTAGCTAGGTGGTGTTACCGTCCGGATGGTCCTGGGTTCGATTCTCCGGCGAGAATATCACTTGTGTTGTTTTTCTGTTGTCTAGTTTTCTACTTCTTTATTTCTCACGAGTGCCTGAAACATACCTTTATGTTCTTCTTCTTCTTCCATCCTTAGCCACCAACCGGCAAAGCAGTATGTGGCCAGTACGCCTAGTGGCGTCTTAGGGCAACAACAAATTGATCAATCTATCGCTGTTTCCACCACGCCTAGTGGCGTCTTTGTAGAACAAAAACAGACCAAACAATCTATCGTTGTTTCCGTAATCAGATTGGTTGGCAAGCAGGTGATCAGCCCACTGTGCGAAGTTTTTACGGGATGGGGTAAACAGCCCCATGCCCAAACCCTCCTTAGTCGCTTTTTACGACATGCGTGGTAGGGTGCAGTGTTACTATTCTTTGCTCCCCTTTCGGGCCCCGGCAACACACGGGTGATACCTTTATGTGTGTAATATTTATTTATTGACTGTTTACAGGCCTCGGGTTGTCCCCCTTTTTATTTGTTTAAAATTAACGGGACATAATTACGTTGTGCTCTGTCTCCTGCATGTACCGATGACGGAGTTACTTCTCGTGTAGTCATTTCATTGCCTCCAATTCCATTTCAACTTCATTTGACCTTTGTAGTCAAACTTGTAATGACTTATGGTCAATTAACAGTGCACCACGGGAGAAACAAAATATTGTAAGAACGCGCTTTCTTTCCATGCGTGTACAGTTCAGCTTTTACTGTGCAATGCGCGCCTTTTCCTGAAATGTTGGTAGGAGTGTATCATTGTTTATTATGTTTCACATGGTTTATTATAGCAATTATTTATAACTAGTGTAAAAGCCCGTCATAAGACGGGAATTAAATTCAAAAGCACCAATACCTAATGGCAATATAACTTATTCAAAAGTATTTTTTAAAAACCACTGTGCATCACCACAGTACACGAACTACGTAGCAGCAGTGAGGATCCCAATGTGTGTATACGGGATCACACATTCTATAAATATTTTTTGTGCACACCGTCATTTGCGCATTCTTCTTTGGTAAGTGTTACTATTTTCGGGAGAGTACATATAAGGGAAACAATACAATTAATGTCTAACTTTCAACCAAAGTTGCACCCCTTAGCGTTACGCCCTGACAGAAAAAGCTGGGATGTTATATATAGGATGGGGATTCATCATCACCATTGTAACGAAATAATTAACGTTTTGTAAGTACTGAGCAGCGCTCAAGGGTTAAGGAGTATGCCTGAGCTATTTTGACTGACAGCACGAGATTGAGAGAAATCCCGTGCGAGGAATGCAGGCGGTGAGCGGTAAGAAAGAGGGCAGAGAGATTTGAGGAGATGGATTACGGATTTGGTACTGGACGGAGTGGTGTATGATTGCTGGTTTATGGGCTTGTAAGTGTAATGGAAATTGTCATTGAATGGTAATTGAATTGTAATCGAATTGTAATTGATGTCTTGGGACAAGGAATTCCGGCCAGTTGTAGTGCGTGTGGCTGAAGTCTTACGCCATTTAATATAACTGCATTTGCATAACCAGGATTTGTCCAATATGTACTGAGTGAAATACATATCAGTGTGGGACTGTACACACTTGTGTTGGTTCATTGATTATTGTCAAACGACCCGTTCATTTTATCTGTCAATGATCTAATTTGTGGTCATGAATTGCCTGTCTTGTCATCTGTCCATGAAGAGGGGAAATTGATACTTCACAAGGGACTAGTTGGGGAAAAACCTGTCACTGTTCTTAGAGATACAATTGGAGTCAAAAGATCATGTATTGACAAATCCTGTTTCATAGTTAAAATGGCAAAATGTATTACATTTGGAGGTAACATATAATATTATCCACTAGCCATGATTGACATATCGACTCCATTTTTATCAGGTAGAGTCCGCGCATGTGTTTTAGACTCGCCAGTAGCCGAACTTATCATTGGAAACATTCCATGTGCCAGCGAATGTTCGCAGCAAGAAATAGACATGTGGAATAACAAACATTTCCCATACCTGCACAATTCTGTAACATGTCAACACCCCAAAGCTGTAGATGTTGAGGGAAGACAACCGTCTAGAACAACACATGGTATTGACAGGATTTGGAAAACTGGGAAAGCAGATGAGTTTGGTTCATTTGGAATGGAACAGCGTTGTCTTACGTATCCGAATCAGACATGCAATGGGCCGGCCAGACTTGATACATCATCTCGATCCAGTGACAATAATAATATTGATGTTTGTGCTAGATATTGTACTCACCAGTCGTAACAAGCACAAATAGTGTTACCCAGTGGACTTACTTTCAGTGCTCCATATCAGTCTTCTCTAGCTGATCGCAGAAGTTTCAAACAAAAAGTCCATAATGAAAGTACTTATTGGAAGAGGACTAGGTATTCATTGCCACCATAGTCGTGTACATTATCCATGTATTTCTTTTTGTCTTAGTGCTTTTGATTGTAAGATAGTTTATGGTTACAGTTGGTATTAACATGTTGGCCTTGCATAACTTTATTATAAGTTTCAGTGGACAAGGATTATTTCTAATGTAGATTGCTCAGTTGATAGACCATTTCAGATACACTACTGATTATTGGATCCTTAAGATCAAGAAAGAGGTAAGGAATGTCTTTTTTCAGCTTACGTCCACCATTGAGTCATCCATCAGCTGTCGACCCTGTCCACTACTCTGTTATGGGTGTGTAAAAGTCTGTTTACTGTCTGTTTAAGGCGGGAGATGTAGAGATGTAACGTTCTATTCGCTCCAGATGTATAACTGCCAGTTTGTGTTCATGTGTTGTAAAGATGGCAGAGTGGGCGTGTCACAATGATGCGGTGTAATCTAGGTCACCGGCATGAGGTGCCGCCAAGGTATAGTAGAGACACTCATAGTGTCAGCATACGTGTAGATACTGACGTGTAGTACTTGTATAAGACTGTGGTTGATCGTGTAGGTGAGTGAATAGTAGTGCTGACAACACGAAGGCCGTATAGGCTCTTGGACGACTTCACATAGACTCACACAACCACAAGTAGAAGTCAGTGAAGTAGGGAATGCTGCTGACGTTTACAATATTTATTCATGACGTACGATAATATGATGATGGACGAAACAGTCAATAGTACAAGATCATGGACATTATATGTGTAGTTATAAAGGTTAACATCAGGCATCACAGATCCCAAACAGCTTAGACATGTAACAATGTCTTGACCAATAATTACTGTTCATGCAATAGCTCTAATCCCTGACTGAGCCCCGTCAGGTAAGCCCTAGCAAATATATTGCCTAGTACGGGCGATATCAGTTATTTAACAAAGTCAATGCTATTGTCCTACAATTAGCCAAAGACTTCATTCTGGCCTCACATGCCAGGTACTTCATTCTGGTGAAGAAGATTGGCCGTAAACACGGACCAATATAATGACGACGAAATCAGGCCGCAGATCACGGGCCTCGATAATCAGGTGACTCTCAGTTTACATAACTTCTGAGAATAAATATATTTCTGCCTACAATATTCCGCCTGCATTGCGGATCCATTAAGTTGATTCTTAGGCTTATATGTATAACAGGTCAACTTAGACCTAGTCTTTCAAATATGTAGCCATACTGGGGTACAGTATTTTAACTCCTCGTGAGCTTCGCTAACTATGTCGCCATCAGCGATAAATTGTACCTTTAAGATCTAATCGAGACGAAAAAGATCGAATAATGTTTCAGTTACCTTCTCATAGAATCCTTACACTCTAAGGTAACACAACACAGCCAATACTGGCATAAAGAATCACTCAAGGAAGGAAGAATGACAAAACAGTCATTCCCAGAATTTCCAAATCCCTATCGAAACTTGGCAGAGAAAAATCTACGAATCGGTACATCCGTTCTAAGCCTCAGGTACACTCTGGTTGAATCCTCAGTCTCTCGGTCTTTGCGCCAAGACCCGCGCATGCCCAAAGAGCATAGACCAGATCGAGGCTAAACCAGACCAGGCGTTTCCGCCCAAACTGGTGGTAAAGATACTCCGTATATGGTCCTATAAATAGACTTAAGACATGTCAACTATAAGACATTGCCTGAGACAGGACAACATAAGACAGGGGCAGATAATCACCAGTCAAACCTGTCACAGAAAGATAATAAACAGTTATCTCTCTTTGATCACATTAAACCAAACATAAATTAGGTTGGTGTTTTTCTCACCGTCAAAAATGACAGCAACATATTGTCCCACAAGAGAAGGCTAAACAGAGTGGTACAAACAGATAAGGTGCACTTGGTATTACAGTAAAGCACAATCGTATTTTGGAAAACCGTTCGTAGCATTGCCTAATTCGCATTACATATTTGTTCTCAGTTTTGAGACATCTCCACGAAAATCATCAGTATTCTGCTATATTAAAGAGGTACAATATTCGATAACATGGTCTGTCATCAAACTATCTGGTTGCGATGCAAGCTTAGATGTCTTCATCATCGTCCACCTTTTGCAGCAGAGACAATGTAACAGTTGGCAGTTGGCTCACCTGTTGGTTACTCCACTCATGACAATTTTCCTATATATATATATATATATATATATATATATATATATATATATATATATATATATATATATATATATATATATATATATATATTTTTTTTTTTTTCCCCACAGAACTATAAGATATGATTGCATTGTTTAGTAGTAGTAATCTGAATGTATACATTGTTGTTAGACCTTTATGACATGGATACATTAGTTAACTTGATTTGTAATTTACTAGATAATATTGTGACATATCATTGTGCTACATTGCTTTTCAGTTATTTTGCTTCATATTGGATATATTGTTAGTTTGGCATAGTGTGTGAATGATTAGTGCATATGTACGTACTTTCTTGGTGGAAAACCCGGTTTCCCACTTGAAGAGGGGGGTAATGTAACGAAATAATTAACGTTTTGTAAGTACTGAGCATCGCTCAAGGGTTAAGGAGTATGCCTGAGCTATTTGACTGACAGCGCGAGATTGAGAGAAATCCCGTGCGAGGAATGCAGGCGGTGAGCGGTAAGAAAGAGGGCAGAGAGATTTGAGGAGATGGATTACGGATTTGGTACTGGACGGAGTGGTGTATGATTGCTGGTTTATGGGTTTGTAAGTGTAATGGAAATTGTCATTGAATTGTAATCGAATTGTAATTTATGTGACAAGGAATTCCGGCCAGTTGTAATGTTGAAGTCTTACGTCATTGTTATAACTGCATTTGCATAACCAGGATTTGTCCAAATTGTACTGAGTGAAATACATATCAGTGTGGGACTGTACACACTTGTGTTGGTTCATTGATTATTGTCAAACGTCACTTTCATGTTATCTGTCAATGAGAAGTCACAAGCCAACTACACATTCCTAGATAGAGGTTACTAGTCTCCTAACAATAATTATTATCCTTTGCGCTTCTTATGGGGCGTGAAGCCATCAGTGTAGCTGGTCTCCCCTTGCAGGTAGCCTACACCAAGTAGTCACATGCTCCTGTAGCAGTTATTTCCGTAGCAATGTGTTTTTCGTGGTGGGGTTGCCAGCCTCATGCACAAACTCACCTTTTACGAGATTCCTGAGGGAGCAGTACTCTACTCAGAGACCTCCAGAAACTACACGATTGGCAAGGTATTTATCATACGTCAGTCACATTCTGTAAGAAAAGGAAAAAAAAAAAAGGGGGGGGGGTGGTGGGGGGGGGGGGGGGGGGGGGGGGGGGGGGGGGGGGGGGGGGGGGGGGGGGGGGGGGGGGGGGGGGGGGGGGGGGGGGTCAGACACATTCTGTACGGGGGGGGGGCAAAAGAAAAAAAAAAAAGGGGGGGGGGGGGGGGGGTTAACAATCCTTCTATTCTTTCACGCCAGGGGAGTTAACACTCTTTCTTTCCAGGGGAGTTAACAATCTTTTTATTATTTCTTTCCAGGGGAGTTATCAATCTTTTTATTCTGTCTGTCCAAGGGAGTTAACATCTATCTTTTTAGGGGAGAGTGAACATTCTTTCTGTTTTTTTCTTTCCCGGGAAGTTAACAATCTTTCTATTCTTTCTTTCCAGGGGAGTTAACAATTTTTCTGTCTTTCTTTCCAGGGGAGTTAACAATTTTTATATTCGTTCTCTCTAATGGAGTTAGCAATCTTTCTATTCTTTCTTTCCAGTGGAGTTAACATCTTTCTATTCTTTCTTTCCAGTGGAGTTAACATCTTTCTATTCTTTCTTTCCAGTGGAGTTAACGTTTTTCTGGTCTTTCTTTCCAGTGGAGTTAACAATCTTTTTATTCTTTCCCGGGGGGGAGGGGGGGGGGGGGGGGGGTTAACAATTATTCTATTACAGTTGACATTCAAAAATCCGGCTATCGATAATCCGGTTCCTTCAGATTTCCGGCATGGATTTCGGAGCGCATTTTTTAAATTTACCGGGTTGGCGCGCCACTGTTTTCTGGAGCCGTTTATGTTTTGATGCAGCTGTTGAACTAAAATTCTGTAGAACTGTTTTATTTAGTTGATGAACATTAAAATTTCATTTGCTTTTCATTTAGTTTTTAATTTTCTTTCTTTAAAGGACTGTACAGGTAGTCATTTTCTGTTAAATATATACAGCATACATAACCATAAAAAATCCGGCATTTTCAACAATCCGGCACTCCTCAGGTCCGGAGGTTGCCGAATTTTTGAATGTCAACTGTATTTATTTGCAAATGGTTTAACAATATTTTTATTCTTCCTTCCCAGGAGAGTTAACAATTTTTTTTTTTTTTTTTGGTCAGGGGAGTTAACAATTTTTCTATTTTTTTTTTTTCCTATTCAGAAACCCAAATCAAGGAAATACACGGCTAATGTAGAAAAAACAATCTTATTAGAGAACACATCTAAAATTTAATCAAGCTTAGAAAGTTTAATAACATCGAAGGAAAAATGTCAGCAGGCCAGTATGGAAATTAGATATTCATAATTAGAAACACGATGTAACGGAAAATGTAATCTGCTTTCTCTTATCTGGATAAAAATGTCTTGCATTTCCTGATCACTGTCTTTTTTTTTGTTTTTTAACCATTTTTAAATTTCTTTATTAGAGAATTGCATTATCGGTAACGTCATGTCCCGTCTTTTCCTTTCGAAGCTACAATCTTTTCATGGCGCGCTCCGGACAGGGAACAGTATTGCGAGCCTGTTAAAACATCGCGTATTTCTTTCCAGTATACTTCTGTGCGCGGGATGTTTTTTTGTGTTTTTTTTTTAGAAATATTCCTGTCTCTGTTGCTTTTGAGTGATGTTTTAATGATGGAGATTGTGGTATGTTGATGGTTTGTTTTTGGGAGATGTAGTGTATTGATGGTTTGATATTGGAAGATGTAGTGTGTTGATGGTTTGTTGTTGGGAGATGTAGTGTGTTGATGGTTTGTTATTGGGAGATGTAGTGTGTTGATGGTTTGCTATTGGGAGATGTCATGTGTTAATCGTATGCTACTGGGAGATGTAGTGTTTTAATCGTTTGCTATTGGGAGATGTAGTGTGTTGATGGTTTGCTGATGTTTACTGTAGGTATACACAGTGCGTTTATATTTTGCTGTAGGGAGAATGGGTTTTAAAGTTTGTTTTAAAAAAGGTGATGAAGTTGATTCCTTACAGCGAATTTTGAAAAAAAAAAAAAACAACAATAACACAAACAACTTCAGAAAAATAATTCATAACTAAGAATTGAATATTATATTTGAGTCAGGAGCCGCGCTGGTGTAATGGTTACCCCATTGCGCTGGCGATCGGGTGATTGAGGTTCAAGCTCGGGCGAGGACATTTGAGAGAGTGTCGTCGACTGAGACTTGGACTTGATTAATTCGAGCCCTGGCGAAGACATTTGAAGAAGTGTCGTCGACCAGGGACTGGTGGCTCCTGAGCCGACCCAGCTCTAATGGGTACCCTCCGAAGACGGCGAGTATCTGCCTGAATGGTGAGTGGACACCTGTCAGTGTACAGGGATAAAAGGGATACTCACGTAAAAATCAGTCTCAGGTTAGATATACTAACCGGGGGATTCTCGCCTCGAAAAAACATAATTAAAAAATAAAAAATATTTGACTCTAAGTGTTCCCTCTTATGAAGATCTAACAACCGGTTGAACAGTTCTTTTTGTTTCTCTAACCAGCGGCAGTCGAGCTTTCCAGCTCTTTTGGCCCAATGACATGTCATTGCGAGGCTGGGGGGTCAGTGGAATTTCCTTCCAACCCGGTCAGGAGCTTCGCTCCTTCCCATCCACGCGGGATTTATGTGCAGGAGCCGTTCAGGTTATTCAGTCAAATTTCCGGTCGTAAACATTCCTTCAAACGCTGACGCCCGGGTTTGAACCATGAAAACCTGGTCGCCAGTACAACGCCGTAGCCATTACACCAGCGCGGCTCCCGAACAGATCTTATAAGTCGAATAATTCGTTCATTCATTCATTTCTCTCTCCGCTGCATACAGAGCACGGTGCCATCGGCTGCAACTCGCCCCATTGAAGAAAAATCGCACGAAAACATTCGTGTACTTTTGCAGTGTTGGGTTTGAAGCAATTATATTTACATGATGAGGTTCAGGGGCGTCTTAACAGCATTGTAGGCCCTGGCTGGGCAAAGCAGTGCACTGGGCCCCTACCAGCCTTACCCACCCACGGGAATAAAAATGATGTCTTCTGAACAATATGGCAGCATCCCAGCATGGGGGCCCCTAGAATCGTGGGGCCCCTGGGCACTGCCCAGTGTGCCCATGCCTTAAGATGACACTGATGAGGTTACCCCACCATGCACAGCCTCATATTAGCTGCCTCTTACGACATGCGCAGAGAGCAGTTGCCGTTCCCACCACCCCAGCTATTGTCCCTTTCGCTTATCTTTTCTCAGAGCAACCCCCCCCCCCCCCCTCCCCACACACACACACACGCCCGCCACCCCCGCCAAACTCCCAGCGTCCCCGACCACCCACCCAAAACCCAAACCCCATATTTTACATCTAATTGCTATGCCTTTTCCACCCCACCGTCCCGCACCTCCCCTCCCCACTGTCGAGTCCCCAATTTCTTCACCCCTCCCTCCACCCCCCACACCACCCTTCTGTAATCTCTTCTTATTACGTACACGACAGCACCGCGCCTAACAACCAGCCCCCCAGCTACATTATTTATGACCAACCCCCCCCCCAGTTCCCTTTGTATTGCCCGGACCCCCCCACCCCCACCCCCCCCCCCGAATATTATTTTAGTTCGGTGTTTTAGTTTCGTTTTGTTTTATCTCGTTTTTGTTTGTTTGGTTTGGTTTTTCTTTGTATTTTGTTGTTGTTGTTGTTTGTTTTTTTTTAAACATATAAGCTAAATTGGTAATTTTGATTTGCCACATTTACAATCACCGTGGTAACCCTGGGCAAATAATTTGTCAAGATGTTATGCCACTTTTCCGTATCGGCAGTTATTCATCTTGTTTGGAACTGAAAACACCATATATCCTAATTATAACCCATCAGAGGGTTGAACGCGATGTTTCTCATCATTAAAATAAATAAATAAAAAAAAAGGCAGCGGTTAGAATAATACGTGCTTTCGTAAAATGACGTTAAGTCATGTTTTTTTTTTCTTTTCGTATTTTGTCCTGTTTGTTTTTTGCCTTTATCTACCTTGCCAGTGTTTTCCACATTTTTGTCTTCTTTCTTGGGATTTTTGTGAGACAACTTTACAAAACCCACCATCCCTGACTAAAGGAGCGTTTCTTACACTGCTTTATCCCTCAGAAGACTATATAGAAAGACATAATCTTCCATCAGTGGATCTTTCCGTATCTCAGAAATATTTCTTGAATAGATTATCTTCAGGTTCATCTGTACTATCGTCTACTCGCCACCCGCTCGAAGAAAATTGTAATATTTATGTATTTTGAAGAAGGCATCTTCCAAAACAACTACCAGTCTGTTAATTCATTAGGAAACAAACACAAATATTAGAACAAACTAAACGACATTTTTTCAATCTATGGCTTACATAAGCAATTGATCGTTACACGAACTGTTTTTGTGTGGCTGCTAATTGTTTCTTTTTATGTGAAATGTTTGACTGTTACAACGACTGTTATCTAATGTTCCTGTTACTATATATAATGTGTGATGTTTGAGCATTATAGTAGGCGTTTGTGTGATCTCCTGACCTGTCCCTTATCTATTTGTTTGCAATGTTTTATCAGTGTTATATCGGTACCGTATCTACTGCTGTTGGTTTCTTTGTGGTTTCGTCACTTCACTTTGAGAGGAATCCATTAGAGATTAGATGTAAGTATGTTACATATTAAACCTGGTAGCAATCTGGTCTCGTTTGAAAATCAAACGCCTAAACAATACTTAACATTATGATCCACGATTATCATAATACTAGTAAATATACCCGTCAACATAATGACAGGGAGAGAACTAAAGCAAATGTCTTAACCTTTCAGCATCTCCAGCACATTTAGAAGACTGGAGAACTCATTTTGTTGATTCTGAATGAAATTATTTTACCCACTTTTTGTAAAGTTAAAAAAAAAAAAAAAATTATTTTGGCCTTTTTTTCCATGGTTTGTAATATATCTTTTTTATTTTATTTATGGTCCCGCTGAAGCAGAGGTGATAGTGACAGCTATGTGAAAGGAAGGTGGTAGAAATATTATTGTTTCACGAGGAGGGGTAAACGTGTAGGGAAAAGGTGATAGTGTAGAGAGAAAAGGCAGTCTTGGATTAATTGCTCTAATCCAGCCTATCTTACGACTCTATTTAACTTTCAGACGCCCTTAGTCTCCCTGTACAACATACAAGGTACACAACACTTAAGTACACAAACTTCTGTGACATATAACTGCTACGGACATACGCGAAAACAAACTATGAATAACATATATATATATATACACTGTACACTAAATGTACAGGAACATTGGCTCCTAAATACCATCGCAATAAGGAAGCTAAAATTTTTCGGTCATATAAAAAGACATAATAGTCTGGAAAAAAACAGTGATGGAAGGCATGGTCCCTGGAAAAAGGGGAAGGGGTCGACCTAGACGACGGTGGACCCAGGACATCACAGAGAGTCTGAACGTGTCTTTGGCTGATGCAGGTCGACTTGCCCAGAATCGTGATGCGTTCAGAGCAGCTGTAATGGAGACAACGTTCTGGAAAGAATACGTCACATGATGATGATGATATATATATATATATATATATATATATATATATATATATAAATAATATATTATATATATATTATATATATATATATATATATATATATATATATATATATATATATATATATATATATATATATCAGGGGTTTGACCGACACTATAGAGTAAGGTTTATTACATTTATTTGCGCTAAATATCACAACATCAAGAAATAAATTTTAGTTACATCAGAGAAATGAAAATATAAATCTAATAGGCCTTCCCTTTTGTATAGGAAAATTTAGAAAGATCCCACCCGAGGTAATATACCCAAAAAGATCAAATAATTAACAATGGGAGTAGGGGCAGTCAGGACGGGTAAAGAATAAGTCCTTGATTTAACTATCCCGTGGGCATTCAGATTAGTGAGAGATAAATAAAAAAAAGATGTTATATTAGTAGTAACTTAAGAAATAAGTTCTTTCGTTCTGTTTTATTCTCTACACACATACAGTGAGCTCACTTCAGTTATGCTTACCCCTCTCCCGACGCTGCATACATTCCATGGAATTTATCAAACACATTGTTTTTAAGACTATTATGAGTCCTATTAATGGTCTATTTCAGCCCCAGACTCTGCGTTTAGGCAACTGCAATTTTTTTAGAGAGTCGCTGAATTGGTGCGTTGATTATTTTTTTTCCTGGTTATTCCTCTTCGTACTGCAGGTATTGGTTTGGGATACGTTTTTCTAGGTGGTGGCACTGTCCTGGAAATTTATAAGTTAATATAGTTTTTCCCGGAGTGGTCTAGCCTCCAGTGGCGATGACTCTCTCTGTCGTAGTGAATGTGTAAAAAAACAACAGAATGTTACTCCCAGGCTGTTCTCGGAAGGAAATAGCCGAGATGACCCGTGAATTCTCTCTGTAGAATTTGGTGGCAGGAAAACTTTACTGTCATATGGTCTTTAAAGAAAATTAGTGCTGTAAGTTCTGCCACATGAGGCAAGTAATATTTATATGGATAAGATGGAAAAATCTTCTGGCATAGTCCCGTTCCAGTTTAACATTTAAAAAAATTTTACTTTGAAGTGTTCTGGTTATTTAACCACTCTCATGGATAGAGAAGGTGGACCGCGAAGGGTCTCCAACATCAGATTTTCACCGACAATATTTGTATGTTTAGGAACATATAATTGGAATGCCATAAGACATCTGGCCATACATCTCTATAAGAACCACTGGTTCGCAAAGGTATGATCTACCTATATAAAAGAGAATAGATAACAGGTAATCATATTATAATTATATTCTAACACCCGGGTTTTAGGTAAGACCTGTAAATCACTCCGGTATTTAATTATCTATCTATATATATATATATATATATATATATATATATATATATATATATATATATATATATATATATATATATATATATATATATATATATATATATATATATATATATATATATATATATAAAACCACGAGTTATAAACACTAGTCACTTAAAATTTACGCATGATGAAAATAGAAATAAATGGTATCAAACAAATTATCGATCGTCTAGCGTCTTATAACATTTTAAGCCTCTCCTACTGGGAAATAGCAAGAAATTAAATTAAGTTTACGGCTGGAGAAAATTTAGCTATAAGTTTATTTAATACGTTATTCAGCTTAACACAAAATCCAAGGGAAATATAATGAAGAAACTTTAACGATTAAATCACTCAAAACTCTAATATATTATTACCGCAGTACAAAGAATGAATTAATCTCCACGTATAAAAGAAATCCAAAATTCCTGTTTGGCTCTCATATATGAGCTAGGTACTTTCTTCAAATTTCTGGCGCTATTGATAACTGAACTTTTAAGAGATTCCTATATATATTAAATGAATAGAAATCGTTAGCTACATGTGAGATTTTTCATCTCTGCCTGATTCTCGGGAACTTTTGCGGTCGAACCGTGAATCAAAGCTATTTTTCACAACTTCGCCGCCAGGCTCCGCCGTTCCTGCAGAGATTTCTTCCCCACGTAGACGGTTCTCGTTCTGGTGTTTATCAGAGGTGTTACAGAACTCGCTCTCTCTTAGTGACTACAAAAGACGTCGATAACTGAGCGCCGGTGCCGCCTCTGGCCCGCCTCTTTGAAGGAATGACAGTAAGAGATCCAGAGATTGCTAGTTATAATGGCTCGTGAGAGAAGACCGTAGGCGTGGCTAAATTAAAATTAAGACAGAGGGCGAATGACATGGCTTACAGCGCGCTCACTTGGACATGCTAATTAGGGAAGCACGTGGAACCCACGTTGGCGATTTTGATTTCAACAAAATGAGGGGTACCGGTGAGATTAAAGTGTAGCTTCAATTTTCATCTGTCACAATAGTAAAATATTAAATATAGAGCTATCGAAATCAGTATTTCTCAACCTTTTTGTGTTCACGGCACACGTTTCAATTTTCTAAAATGTTGCGGCACATCTATCTGACCCCGCGCCTATATAAAAAAATTACAGTGATATATACGAAACTAAATACAGACATTTGTAGGCACTTTAGAATAAAGGAAACTCTCAATTAGATTTTATTTTAATTGTTTAAAATTATTAGAACATATATTTGACAAACAAAAACAGAAATATTTTTTATACAACCCTGATTGTCCTAATGTGATACTTGGGCTTGATGCTGTTGAGTAGTTTCTTGGATGTTGTGGCGTATTTGAGATATGCAAACTCTTATTTCATCTTCAACACAGAGAAGCCTTTCCCTTTTTTGCATTTAATGTTTGTAAGTCCCCCCCCCCTCCCCCCCCCCCCCCCCCCCATTTTAAAATCCTAAATCATATAAATATGACGTAGAAAGCTGCATCAAAATAATTTAATATCAGTTAGCTATAACAGAATACTCGTCTTTAACAGAAATCCAGAATGCGTCCAGGGGTATCTCAGAGTGTTTCATTGTAAGACTACGATCAGTTGAAATATAAGCTAACTGTTCTTCTATTATTTTAAAATCCAAGTCAGATTAAACTGGTAAAAATGTATTTCTTACCCAGTCGAATCGCTCTGTAGTCAACGATGGAAAGTAATGTTGGATATTTTGCTCCAATGCTTACATGATCACTAAAAAATACTTCATGTAGTAAAGTTACACGATTTTTACTGCACACTTTGGTAGACGCAGCGGCACACCGTTTGAGAAACACTGTCTTATTCCTACATCACATCTCTGTTCACAGCATTCATGTTATTTCCCCTTCTCTCCCCGCCACGTGGATACTAGCGATTATCCTAGTCATCTTATTATGTCCTGCCAGAATAACCAGATCTTACGGTCTTTTATATTTGGACATGCGACCTGATATAACCGGCGGACCCTGTGTCTATTTTGAACGGGGCGCACCTCGTCAAAACGAACCAAAAAATTTTTTTTGGTTAAATGTCCTGCCAGACCTTCGCTGGCCGTGTACTTTTCACTGCTTCGGAGGGTAACAGCAGCCCACCGAACATACTCTAGTATCATGAGCTGTACAAACAATAGTAACGATAGATAGTAAAGGTGGTTTCGACCTCTTATGTGCTTGGGCATGCCAATCGCTGCTGAAGACTCTAGGTCGCTATCAAACGATTTAAATAAAAAAAAAAAAAAAAAAAGACATTTGAACGCGTGGGCACAAACTAACGTTCCCCTCTGGAAATATTTTGCAGTTCCTTGAACAGGACTATTTTTAAGGTTACTTTTTTTATTGCAGAACCGGTTTAGCGGCTTAGATAGCGATGCAAAATACGATATATATATATATATATATATATATATATATATATATATATATATATATATATATATATATATATATATATATATATATATATATATATATATATATATATAATATATATATATATAATATATATATATATATATATATATAAAATATATATATATTTATATCTATATATATATATATTATATATATATATATATATATATATATATATATATATGATTTCGCACGGGACTGCACACTAGTTAAGTACAAATGAACTTTTGAGTATAAGAAATTATATATTGAGAGTCTGACGAAGTATGACAGGAATTACAAGAAATATTGAAGCAAGTAAATAGCATACGTCCTGAATATGGAATTGACATTGAGAAAAAGAAAACTATTATAATTAGCAAAGCAGACGATAAGCCTACATTACAGATAAGAATAAATGGGAAGATACTAGAACAAGCCAAGACAATCTCCTGTCTTGGTCATATAATAACAGAAGATTGCAAGTGTGAAACAGAAATCAAGAAGAGAATAGGAATGGCCAAAGCTACATTCAACATCATGAGACAAATATTAACATATAACCAATTCACTCTCAAAGTGAGAATCGCCAAATATCTCAATCCCAATCCCATCCAACTAACATAATTACCGATGTATGTTACGTCGGTCGGTCTCAATCAAAATAGTAACTCGCGGCAGAAAACAAAGTGCGCAACGCACGGTGTGCAACTTGCGCGGCGTGGGTATTATATAAAACAAATACTTCGGTTTTTTTAAAAAATTCTTTCACGTAATTAGTAGCGCCCGACAAAGAAAAATTGCTTAAAAATTGGTGTGCATGAGCCCTCACCCGATGTACAAATCATGAAAACTTGAAAGTTTTTGTTAACAGCACTTATTATCAGGGAACTTTCTTTGAAAACAATCCACGCACTTTCACACGAAATATTGTCATCAAAGAACTTTTAAATTGAATCTAAAATAACATAATTCTCGCCGTGTGGACGTTGGTCACAGCTGAGGAATGCAACCGTGTTGAAAAATTGTATTGTTTCTATTATATCTCCTCTCCTGAAAATAGTACAATCAACAAAGAAAAGCGTTCAAATGACGGTGTTCATGAACAGTTTGATTACACTGTATAATGGACAGAAACCAAAAACACTCTAAGAATGTACTTCTATCTGCTCATCCGGGAACGGAAACATCATACTATAATTAAAAACCCGTCAAGTTTGACGGGTTATTGCTAGTTGTATATATATTTCAGTAAAATATAGTGTAGAAACACGTACAATGAACAAGCTTTTGGCAGAAAGAATTGAGGTCGTTGAGATGTGGAGGTATAGAAGAATGGGGCGCGTCTCATGGAAAGAGAAACAATTAAATAGGTTCTTGGAAAGATAGGAACGTAAAGTGAATTAATGAAGAAGCTCAAAATAAGACAGCAAGGATATTGTGAGCATATAAAAAGACATAACACCTTGCAGACGACCATAATAGAAGGCAGAGTTGAAGGCAAACGTGCAAGGCGAAGACAGCGCTATATGTAGGAAGATAACATCAAGAGATGGACAGGAAAGAGTCTGTCAGAGTGCACCGCCAAGACAAGAGACAGGAAAGAGTCTGTCAGAGTACACCGCCAAGACAAGAGACAGGAAAGAGTCTGCCAGAGTGCACCGCCAAGACAAGAGACAGGAAAGAGTCTGTCAGAGTGCACCGCCAAGACAAGAGACAGGAAAGAGTCTGTTAGAGTGCACCACCAAGACAAGAGACAGGAAAGAGTCTGTCAGAGTGCACCGCCAAGACAAGAGACAGGAAAGAGTCTGTCAGAGTGCACCGCCAAGACAAGAGACAGGAAAGAGTCTGTCAGAGTGCACCGCCAAGACAAGAGACAGGAAAGAGTCTGTCAGAGTGCACCGCCAAGACAAGAGACAGGAAAGAGTCTGTCAGAGTGCACCGCCAAGACAAGAGACAGGAAAGAGTCTGTTAGAGTGCACCGCCAAGACAAGAGACAGGAAAGAGTCTGTCAGAGTGCACCGCCAAGACAAGAGACAGGAAAGAGTCTGTCAGAGTGCACCGCCAAGACAAGAGACAGGAAAGAGTCTGTCAGAGTGCACCGCCAAGACAAGAGACAGGAAAGAGTCTGTCAGAGTGCACCGCCAAGACAAGAGACAGCAGATGCTGGAGAACCACTGAAGCTCAACTTTGATGTTGGGATGGCAGTTGATGATTATGATGATCACGTTGATGATGATGATAATGATGATGATAATAAATGTCCTAGTTGTGTTGAAGGATAGTAGCTACCACCAAAAGCTATCTTTGTAAATAATTTGCTGTATTTCATTTAGCATGCGTAGACTTAACTTGCAACATTAGTAAACATACATAATGAAGTGTTTGGTGGCACAGTGCACACGGTTGCCACGGAAACGAATGCCAGAATTAAATTTAGTTCTATATTTTATTTCACTAAGGAATAAAAAAAAATTTTTTTTTAAATTTGAATTACTGTACTTTAATTTTTTTTCGATTGACTTTTGCCGTGAAGTGGTGTCCGGGGTGCCGTGAAGTGGTATCCGGGGTGCCGTGAAGTGTTGTCCGGGGTGGCTGTAGTTGTCTGTTTTGAGACGTGTGTCGCATTGGCTGGTGATCAAGTGTTGTTGTCGGATTTCTGTTATATTGTCTACCCGTCTGTCTTTTTGCCTTCCCCGTGCTTTAAAAACAAAACTTTTTAACTGTTGCTAGCACGCAGTTGTAACTGATCGGGCTCCGTCCTCATAAGATAGCGAAACCACTTTATTTTCTGTCTCTCTCTGTTGTAGGCAGGTTATATCTTTCTTCTTTGTCTTTTTCGTACACTCTCAGACGTCCATTTGAATGTTGTCAATGAAAGCAGTAGACAGTTTGAGGCTATTTGAATCCCCGTCGAGGTTTTCCACGAATGGTACTGGTGTCGGCCATATGCGCTTTCTCTGTTTCGCATATATTGGGCAACTTTGAAGCAGATGTTCAGCAGTCATTTTATCAGTGCCACAGTTACACTGATCGGTAGTTCCTATCTTTAGCTTGTTGAATTGATTGTATCTCAATCTGTTGTGGCCAGTGTAGGCAGGTTATAGTTCCTACAATTATTCTGATGTCAACATTTCTTATTCTGTTTCTCCTGAAAACTTTGATGGTTTTTTTTAAGCATTTTTTTTTGTTTTCGCTTGGTGCCATTTTCTTCTCCTATGCTCTGGCGGGGGACCATGTTTTACACTGAAAGCAAAGAGTTGGTAAGAATATACTTGTTTGCGTTATGAGCACGACATTTAAACTGGAAACTCACCATTGTGTTTTTAAAGTTTTGTCAGAAAATGTTTGCTAATCTTCGTAAATCCCCATCTATAAAACTCTCACGTTAGTGTCACGACCCCAGGTGTCATCCTTCTGTGTTCTTTTCTTTTTACATGCTGTGGGAATTGAACCAACTCCCACTGTGGTTTCAACTTCTTAATTCATTCCAGGTGTTATCCATTCTGCTAATTTGAGACAGTTACTAAAGTAACAGTTATTGTTGCATAATAATTAATAACCTGAATTCCATAGCCCTTTGCGGTTGTTTCACAGCCAACACGATGCCTTTTCCGCAGTTTTACCAAACCTTTTAAGTGCCCTGGTTTTGGCCTGTCAGTAGTTCATACACTGAGTCCGTCACCGGACCACCAAAATACACCGTTTTAAAATGTGTTCTGACTATTGATTTTTAACGTATCTAGATTCAGCACATTCTAAATTAACAGAAAATAGACGAATCCCATTTTTCATAATTTTTATGTTTTGACTTAAAATCTCCTCCACTTAATTTTCACGAGGTTTATGTAAACTGAATTCTGCCATGGGAAGAAACTGGGAAAAAAGTATTTAAAAAAAAAAATTTGAATGTGGAATTACGTCCCACGATAATATCAATAATCCAAAATTATAGCTTAGTACAAAAGCTATCCATTAGATGTCTAGACTTGATGATAGTTGTATATAATTCTTAAAAGTTCTCGCACTGACTCAAAAAATGCTATCTCCGGACAAAGTGCAACAGACTAAAATAGTACCTCAGAGTTGTGTCATTTCGTTCTGTGAACCATATGTGTTATGCGGGATTCTGAATAGATTATTTGAGGTCAGTTAAAACATATTTTTCTACATACAGTATTATTAAATTAATTCATAAGTTCATTACTCTGAAGCAGTATTTCTTAACCTTTGAGAGGTTCCGCACCCCTTTAAAGAATCTTAAAAAGCCTTGCACCCCTCTAAAGCATCAAGAATCCTCGCACCCCTTTAAAACATTTTAAGAAGCCTCGCACCCCTTTACAGCATCTTAAGAAACACTTTCTGATCTGGTTCGAGATATTAAGTTGCCACCGGAAAACAAATTCCCAAAGCATGGTTGTTGTAGAACACTGGAAAATTGATATTATGTTCATATTTTTCAGCGTTTTGGGTTAGTTACCAAATCGTGTAAAACTGTTTACCGTGGCAACTAGTGATAGGACTACAAAAAATGCGTGTACTTCTCGTCTAACGGCTGAATAGGCTAGAAACTTGTTTCGAGAATTGACTGATAGATCTAGCGACGAGGACAAGAGTGAAAACGGGGTGCACATTGATTGAAAGCAGTTATAATTGTGAAAATATTGTAAGTCCTCGGTCATCGGAGGACCGTTAAATAGTAACAACCTCTATTAGAATTACAAATGGTGCTAATTGTAATAGTACATTCATTTATCTTTAAAATGACGTGTAATTCATAAAAATCTGTAAACAATTACGAAAACTACAGCTTACTTTGTGCAAACACCTACAGGATGAAAATGGGAAAAAAATTTAATTCGGCCACAGTGTGTTTTTCAATTCGGTAGTTAATGTGCTAAAGCATCTTTAGGAGCCTCGCACCCCTTTAAAGCATCTTTAGAAGTCTCGCACCCCTTTACAGAATCTTAAGCATCCTTGCATCCCTTTAAAGCATCCTAAGAAGCCTTGCACCTCTTTAAAACATCTTTAGAAGCATCGCACCCCTTTACAGCATCTTTAAAATCTTCACACGCCATTATCTTTTAACTGACAAAATATGCCAAAAATAAAAAAAAGAGATGCACGTATGTTTTGGGAAAATGTTATTTACAGAATGTAACTAAGGTTCGGTATCTAATTCACGTTGTCAGTGTTATATTTTGTACAAATACATTGGAATTCTGTGCATTATATAATGTTAAGGATGATTCGCCTTCTAATATAACTGGCATGTCTCGCACCCCCTGAAGGTTGGTCTCGCACCCCCTGAAAATTGGACGCGCACCCCGCTCTATAGTTACACTAGGACCATAGGCCTTTGTGGTGAAGTGGGATGTTATAAATATTTATAGGGGACTTAGTGTACTGACTGAGATCAGCTGTGAAGGTATCTATATCTATTAAGAGTAGTGTATTATAGATAACCTTACTTGCTACCACATATCTATATATCTCAGTCAGAATTATTCTGGAATAGTGTGATGACTACGTTATGTGTCTAGGGTATGTGTATGATGAAGTGTAAGTCACAACAACAGACAGATAAACAATTTAATTTAATCCACTACTCTTGACAACACTGTGACACTCACATACATATAACACTCTATGAGAATATCTTAAGGAGTCACTGATAACTTTTCAAATAACCATATGTATTCATTGTCATCATAAAGGTATATGTGTCCTGATTCAAATACAAAGGAACCAGGAATCACAATCAATTTTAATTACAAGTATATGTACAGACTTTATCAATGTGAATATTGTAGTGACATATATTATTAAAAAATATCCTATGTGTGTCAGTTGTGTAGTGGTAATATGAGGTAATACTGGTTTTGTTTTGTTCAAGCTCTGTTGGTATTTGTCATCATGACTTCAATAGTTTGTCTTTTGGGACTATTATTGGAGATGTTCTCAGTTCCTGATATTAAGACAATTAAATTCCCCTCTGAATGTTATTTTTACAAAGTTATTTCAAGATGAGGGGACATAATGTTGAGCTCAGCTGGCCAAATCAGCTTATCTTGCGTGATGGCGGCAGGGAAGGACTCCTCTGCTCGAATTCTCCTCTGGGCTCTGGAGACACCTCACTGATAGCTAAATGGACCAAGGATTATGCTGTCCGACTCTGGATTCAGCAAAGCTCTGACCAGGTGCTGCTCAGTACCATCAAGACCACGGTCCCACAATTTCATGGAAATAAACACAGATACGTTGATTAGCAATGAATTCTGGCACAATTACTGGCACAAATTCCCATCTGCTTATGTTCCAGGCTTTTATTTAACACAAATATGAGCTGGCTTCAACGCACTGTTGCTTTATCAAGATTATTTGCACTAGTGGTCTCGAACTAACGCTCCTAAGTGAGTATATCAGCGAGTCTAGCCAATGAGGCCACGTTTCGACAAGTGTTTGAAAAAATGTTACCTTTTCACGTCTCCCCTAACAACGAAAGATAGTATTTATAGTCCGACCAATCGTGGTTAGTCTTTCATTTGTTGCGCTCCAATCAATTTGGAGTTTACATGGTAGGCTAATTCTGTAACGTAAGATTTTTTTCAAACACGTTATAAAAAAAATTTTATGAGCAGAAATGATTCCATGCTGTCAGGCATCCCCACTATTTTATTTTGGGTATAATTTATTAATTCCTGGACTACTTGCGTAACGTTTTACATATTCTTTGTCAGCAAGCCCTAAGGAACCCAAATATCCAAATTTAAAAGAGCTACGTGGCTGCGTTCAAAATATGTATTTTCTACCTCCTGTTTCGAAGATGTGCTGTCTGGGTACTGTTATGTTTTCAACCGTAAACCCATCTAATGTTATCTTTTCTAATAAGAGTTTTTCAGGATTTATAAACCTAACTCTGGGATGGGTAATGTATTTTATCACTGTCCGTCTGAAAAAAAGTTAGTGCATGTAGTCTTACACGCGTGATGGCAGCATTTGTGTATCGCGCGAAGCGTGTTTAGTGTTCGGCTTTCTGCCTCTCCCTTCTCGCTATCCTTTTGTCCATCTGTCTTTTGATCTTGGTAACATAGTGTAGAAAAAGACATGAATGGAATTTAAAATTTAGGTCAACTTGCATATTTCAAGGTTTTTCTTAGAAAGGCAGCACATTTTATTGTGTGTTTGGGAAACGCGTGTATGTTGCAGAAGGCCTTTAATATCAACGTGAAACGTTACAATTTGCATACGCAGTAGAAAACAAGGGGATTTCGAGTACAGTCATTGTGACAGCACTGTTCTTTACCATTCTTCTTCCTTTATTTATTATATGTATTTATTAGGCTTTATATTTACTTGATAATTTATATATGTGGATTAGAATATTCCACGACACCTCCCCTCTTAAAACAGACATTATATGTCAGTCCTTTATTCTATATTCACATAGAGAAATTTATTATTATTTCTGGGGTTTACGGTGATTCTCATCACACGGATGGCGGTTTAAAAAATCCGCTCCCAAATTGGTTTTTCCAGATATATACTCAATGCTAAAATTATATGGAGCCAAAAGTAAAGACCATCGGAGTAACCTGGAGTTCTCATGCCTAGCCTGTGCTAGAAACGATAACGGTTTGTGGTCTGTTTGCAACTTAAATGCCTTCCCATATAGATAAATATTGAATTTCTTTATTGCCCATATTACTGCAAGACATTCTTTTTCGCTAGTTGAGTAGTTGATTTCAGCTTTATTCAACTTTCTGCTAGCATATGCCACTGGGCTTAATTCCCCATTCAATGCATCTGATTTCTGTAGTAGAGTTGCACTTAACCCAATATTACTGGCATCCGTCCTTACAATGAATTCTTGACTTAAGTCAGGTAATTTCAAAATGGGTTTACTTGTGAGCTTTTCCTTCAATTCTTGGTAAGTCATTTCACATTGTGGTGTCCATGTAATGCGATCTGGATGTCCTTTACGTGTCAATTCAGTTAACGGTGCACATATGGAATTAAAGTTTTTGATATACTTCTGGTAGAAACCACATAATGAGACAAAGGATCTCACGTCCTTCTTGGTTTGTGGTCTCGGGGCTTTCTGTAGTTTCTCTAAATTCTTTGGGTCAGGGGTCATGTTTCCCTGATAAACTGTGTGTCCCAAAAAATTCCAATTCTTTACATCCAACGCAACATTTAGTTGGTCGGGCTGTTAAATTTGCCTCCCTAAGTCGATTAAACAGCATTTTCAGAGAGTCAATGTGTTCCTCAAATGTTTCTGTTGCTATAAGGATATCATCCATAAAATTTGTTATACAGGGATTATTCAGAGGATCCAATAATTTTCTCATCATTCTAGAGAAGACACTAGGCGCATTCTTCAATCCAAATGGCAATCTATTAAACTCATAGTGTCCTTCTGAGGTACTAAAAGCTAGGTATGGTCTAACCTCAGGCTTTACTGGAATCTGATAGTATCCTTTACTCAGATCCACTTTTGAGAAATATTTAGCTTTATTTAGTCTGGCAAACAGCTGATTTGTATCCGGCAATGGATCCACCTGTCCTTCTGTAATAGCATTCAGTCTCCTGTAATCTATACAGAGTCTATGTTCTCCAGAGGGCTTCCTTAAGAGTACAACACCGGAACTATACGAAGACTCACTGTGCGAAATAATTCCTTCCTTCAATAGATAGTCTATCTCTTCCTTCAAAGCTTTCTCCTTAGCAAACGGAATCGAATATGGTTTCATACAGACAGGTGTGGAGTCTATTAGTTTCATATCATATTCCAATAGGTTTGTATGCCCTGGTCGGTCTGTTAACACCTCTGCATGATTATTTAGAACCTGTTGCACTCTCTCTTTCTGAGTTTTCGTTAAATGTGTACTGATTTTCACCTGTGCTGCTGTCTCACAGGGGTGTAATGGATATTCAAATGATGAAAGTGGTTCCTTTTTCATCTCCATGGCGATGGACAAGGTCAACAAGTGTGTCTCTTCCTGATGTTCTCTTTCCAAATATTTCTTCAGGAGATTCACATGATAGATTTTTTCTTTCCCCTTCTTATCTATCTTATAATTTGTTCTAGACACCTTCTCTAGAACTTTATATGGACCCTGCCATCCAATTTGTAACTTATTCTGACTCCCAGGCAAAAGAAGCAGTACTTTCTCTCCCACAGCCAAATTTCTGTCCTTCGCCTTCCTGTTATAATAGGCAGCATGTTTCTTCCTGGCTTGTTTCAAATTTTCATTGGCAAGTTTCCAGCCAGTTTTTAACCGAGTGGTCAGCTCATTCACATATTGGTATGAAGATGTAATGTTTTCCTCTGCCTTTTCATCAGTCCACGTTCTTAACATAGCTACATATGGACCTTTAATTGTGTGGACCTATTTGTCCATGCACCGGTATGGTCTCTTCCACTCGAAGCTTTATAGTGATGATTTTTCCTCCCAGAATTATCATTCACAAAACGACCGCTACCAATTTTTCTTTTGGGGCTGTCTCCCCTCTTAAAATTCTTGATGAGAGATTTCCTCTCTACATCCTCTTCCTCCAGTTTGTTTAAGTCCGATTGAGGGATTTTCGGCTTATCCTGGGGTAGGACATCTTTTTGCACTCTCCGCATAGTGGCCATTGTAAAACAGTTAAGTGAAGCTTGTCCGTGAAAAGGGGCTTCCCATTCCATTTGGTCCACTTTATCAAATCTATTTTTCTTTTTATTATCAGGCCTAATTTTGCCCCGTGGCGTGTCCAGGTCCTGATCCATGTTCCCACTTGTGGGTGTTCCCTCATGTGCTATGCTACACCTTTCTACAAAATTTTCAATGTCCCATCTTGCTTTGGGCCAATAATAATTGTGAGCCACCTTTTGAATGATGGTACCTATTTTCTCATGGTCCCCATCTGGTTTCACATGTAGGCTCCTTATTAAGTCTGCCCTATATCTTTTAGGAAGTACCAGTTGTCCCTGACCTTTGGATCTAGCTCCAGTCTTCCTATACATCAACTTGTTTTTCATGTAAAAATCTCCCTTGCCTGGAGTTGTATGACAAGTTGACAATTTTCTGAAACAAGGCTTGAGTGTTTTATCCCCAGCCTGTGCCTTCCTCATCTCTTCTGGAGTGGTATCCAACATAATATCCTCCTCCTGTCTTGAGGTCGACCTGACCTGAAGGGTTGCCATATACACAGGTTTCCTTCTGCAACGGTCAGTGTCATGATTGTCCATCTGACAATTCTTACACCACCTTTTTCCTTGGTTGAAAGATTTTCTTTCATCATATTTCCTTTCATCGAATTGTGGGAATTTATTTTTATTGTCATACCGTGGCCTATCAAATTGGTGCTTACCTTTATTTTGATCCTTAGGATCAAATTTATTAAAGTTCTGTGGTGCCCTAAAGTTATCCACTTGTTTCTTTTTATTACCTGTTACCTCTGCTTGAGCTGCTTGATACCTTTCAGCAACATTTAGCAACTCATCCAGCCTCTCTGCACCTTGTTCCATGAGAAACTTTCTCAGGTCTGGAGCCATGGACTCTCTTAATTGCTCTATAAGGACCATTTCCTTAAGATCTTGGGTTTTCCCCAGAGAAGTCCATTTCTCCAAGTATGTCTCTATTCGTGCAGAGAACTGGTGATAGGTTTCACCTGACAGTAGTTTAGCATTCCTAAATTTTTTCCTATAAAATTCAGCATTCTTTTCATATCTTAACAAAAGAGCCTGCTTTAGCATATCATAATTTTCCTGATCACCTCTGCTCATTTTTGCAAAAACTTCATAAGCTGCCCCACGAAGTCCCTGAGATAACTTTAAGCTCCACCTTTCTCTCTCTAACCCATACGTGGTAGCTAATAGTTCATACCTATTTAGGTAGCTCTCTATATCATCGTCTTTCTCAACAAAATGATCTAAATGAAAATTCATAGCTGAGGTTGAGGCTCCTTGAGTAACCGTAGCATCAGAGGCAAAGGGACTGGCACCATTTTCAGGAGCATGGCCTTGAAACTCAAACTCCCTTAGTCGTAACTCATGTTCCCTTTGTAATCTTTTATCTTCTGCTTCCCTTTCTGCAGCTAATTTCCTCTCTTCCCTTTCTGCAGCTAATCTTTTGTCTTCTCTTTCTGCCTCCAATTTCTTATCCTCAGCCTCAATCTGCAACCTCTTAGTCTCAGCCTCAGCTTGCAACCTCTTAGTCTCAGCCTCTAACTTTCTTTCGGCCTCTTTTTCTAATCTTCTTTCTTCGCGTTCAATAAATTTATCACATTCCGTAGTGACATAGGCAACCATAACTTGCCCATCTAATCCTAACTCTTTTGCAGTCTGTACAGCAGCAGATCGAAACTTGGCCAGGTCCGCCATTGTCTATCAGGTAAATTTCTACAATGTCTAACCAACAATTTAATCTCTAAATATATCTAATGGACAACACAGGCACCGTGAGCTCAACCTTATTTAATTCCACCCAAGGATACCTTTTAATTCTTATATTCCCTGAAGTGAATTACCCCCAATATTTTTAATAGGGAAAGATTCAAAATCCCAAGAGCGAGACCCCAATATATGTGGTGAAGTGGGATGTTATAAATATTTATAGGGGACTTAGTGTACTGACTGAGATCAGCTGTGAAGGTATCTATATCTATTAAGAGTAGTGTATTATAGATAACCTTACTTGCTACCACATATCTATATATCTCAGTCAGAATTATTCTGGAATAGTGTGATGACTACGTTATGTGTCTAGGGTATGTGTATGATGAAGTGTAAGTCACAACAACAGACAGATAAACAATTTAATTTAATCCACTACTCTTGACAACACTGTGACACTCACATACATATAACACTCTATGAGAATATCTTAAGGAGTCACTGATAACTTTTCAAATAACAATATGTATTCATTGTCATCATAAAGGTATATGTGTCCTGATTCAAATACAAAGGAACCAGGAATCACAATCAATTTTAATTACAAGTATATGTACAGACTTTATCAATATGAATATTGTAGTGACATATATTATTAAAAATATCCTATGTGTGTCAGTTGTGTAGTGGTAATATGAGGTAATACTGGTTTTGTTTTGTTCAAGCTCTGTTGGTATTTGTCATCATGACTTCAATAGTTTGTCTTTTGGGACTATTATTGGAGATGTTCTCAGTTCCTGATATTAAGACAATTAAATTCCCCTCTGAATGTTATTTTTACAAAGTCATTTCAAGATGAGGGGACATAATGTTGAGCTCAGCTGGCCAAATCAGCTTATCTTGCGTGATGGCGGCAGGGAAGGACTCCTCTGCTCGAATTCTCCTCTGGGCTCTGGAGACACCTCACTGATAGCTAAATGGACCAAGGAGTATGCTGTCCGACTCTGGATTCAGCAAAGCTCTGACCAGGTGCTGCTCAGTACCATCAAGACCACGGTCCCACAATTTCATGGAAATAAACACAGATACGTTGATTAGCAATGAATTCTGGCACAATTACTGGCACAAATTCCCATCTGCTTATGTTCCAGGCTTTTATTTAACACAAATATGAGCTGGCTTCAACGCACTGTTGCTTTATCAAGATTATTTGCACTAGTGGTCTCGAACTAACGCTCCTAAGTGAGTATATCAGCGAGTCTAGCCAATGAGGCCACGTTTCGACAAGTGTTTGAAAAAATGTTACCTTTTCACGTCTCCCCTAACAACGAAAGATAGTATTTATAGCCCGACCAATCGTGGTTAGTCTTTCATTTGTTGCGCTCCAATCAATTTGGAGTTTACATGGTAGGCTAATTCTGTAACGTAAGATTTTTTTCAAACACGTTATAAAAAAATTTTTATGAGCAGAAATGATTCCATGCTGTCAGGCATCCCCACTATTTTATTTTGGGTATAATTTATTAATTCCTGGACTATTTGCGTAACGTTTTACATATTCTTTGTCAGCAAGCCCTAAGGAACCCAAATATCCAAATTTAAAAGAGCTACGTGGCTGCGTTCAAAATATGTATTTTCTACCTCCTGTTTCGAAGATGTGCTGTCTGGGTACTGTTATGTTTTCAACCGTAAACCCATCTAATGTTATCTTTTCTAATAAGAGTTTTTCAGGATTTATAAACCTAACTCTGGGATGGGTAATGTATTTTATCACTGTCCGTCTGAAAAAAAAGTTAGTGCATGTAGTCTTACACGCGTGATGGCAGCATTTGTGTATCGCGCGAAGCGTGTTTAGTGTTCGGCTTTCTGCCTCTCCCTTCTCGCTATCCTTTTGTCCATCTGTCTTTTGATCTTGGTAACATAGTGTAGAAAAAGACATGAATGGAATTTAAAATTTAGGTCAACTTGCATATTTCAAGGTTTTTCTTAGAAAGGCAGCACATTTTATTGTGTGTTTGGGAAACGCGTGTATGTTGCAGAAGGCCTTTAATATCAACGTGAAACGTTACAATTTGCATACGCAGCTTATACTAAGCCGCTCTATAGTTACCCAAGGACCATAGGCCTTCAACAAACTTATACTAAGCCACTCTATAGTTACCCTAGGACCATAGGCCTTCAACAAACATATACTAAGCTGATCTATAGTTACCCAAGGGCCATAGGCCTTCAACAAACGTATACTAAGCTGATCTATAGTTACCCAAGGACCATAGGCCTTCAACAAACATATACTAAGCTGATCTATAGTTACCCAAGGACCATAGGCCTTCAACAAACATATACTAAGGTGATCTATAGTTACCCAAGGACCATAGGCCTTCAACAAACATATACTAAGCTGTTCTATAGTTACCCAAGGACCATAGGCCTTCAACAAACTTATACTAAGCTGATCTATAGTTACCCAAGGACCATAGGCCTTCAACAAACTTATACTAAGCTGATCTATAGTTACCCAAAGACCATAGGCCTTCAACAAACATATACTAATCTGATCTATAGTTACCCAAGGACCATAGGCCTTCAACAAACAAATACTAATCTGATCTATAGTTACGCAAGGACCATAGGCCTTCAACAAACATATACTAAGCAGATCTATAGTTACCCAAGGGGCATAGGCCTTCAACAAACATATACTAATCTGATCTATAGTTACCCAAGGACCATAGGCCTTCAACAAACATATACTAAGCTGATATATAGTTACCCAAGAACCAGAGGCCTTCAACAAACTTATAATAAGCTGATCTATAGTTACCCAAGGACCATAGGCCTTCAACAAACATATACTAAGCTGATCTATAGTTACCCAAGGACCATAGGCCTTCAACAAACATATACTAAGCTGATCTATAGTTACCCAAGGACCATAGGCCTTCAACAAACATATACTAAGCTGATCTATAGTTACCCAAGGACCATAGGCCTTCAACAAACATATACTAAGCTGAATTATAGTTACCCAAGGACCATAGGCCTTCAACAAACATATACTAATCTGATCTATAGTTACGCAAGGACCACAGGCCTTCACCAAACATATACTAAGCTGATCTATAGTTACCCAAGGACCATAGGCCTTCAACAAACATATACTAAGCTGATCTATAGTTACCCAAGAACCATAGGCCTTCAACAAACATATACTAAGCTGATCTATAGTTACCCAAGGACCATAGGCCTTCAACAAACATATACTAATCTGATCTATAGTTACACTAGGACCATAGGCCTTCAACAAACATATACTAAGCTGATCTATAGTTACACTAGGACCATAGACCTTCAACAAACATATACTAAGCTGATCTATAGTTACACTAGGACCATAGGCCTTCAACAAACATATACTAATCTGATCTATAGTTATGCAAGGACCATAGGCCTTCAACAAACATATACTAAGCGGATCTACAGTTACCCAAGGGGCATAGGCCTTCAACAAACATATACTAATCTGATCTATAGTTACCCAAGGACCATAGGCCTTCAACAAACATATACTAAGCTGATCTATAGTTACCCAAGGACCATAGGCCTTCAACAAACATATACTAAGCTGATCTATAGTTACCCAAGGACCATAGGCCTTCAACAAACATATACTAAGCTGTTCTATAGTTACCCAAGGACCATAGGCCTTCAACAAACTTATACTAAGCTGATCTATAGTTACCCAAGGACCATAGGCCTTCAACAAACTTATACTAAGCTGATCTATAGTTACCCAAAGACCATAGGCCTTCAACAAACATATACTAAGCGGATCTATAGTTACCCAAGGGGCATAGGCCTTCAACAAACATATACTAATCTGATCTATAGTTACCCAAGGACGATAGGCCTTCAACAAACATATACTAAGCTGATATATAGTTACCCAAGAACCAGAGGCCTTCAACAAACTTATAATAAGCTGATCTATAGTTACCCAAGGACCATAGGCCTTCAACAAACATATACTAAGCTGATCTATAGTTACCCAAGGACCATAGACCTTCAACAAACATATACTAAGCTGATCTATAGTTACCCAAGGACCATAGGCCTTCAACAAACATATACTAAGCTGATCTATAGTTACCCAAGGACCATAGGCCTTCAACAAACATATACTAAGCTGAATTATAGTTACCCAAGGACCATAGGCCTTCAACAAACATATACTAATCTGATCTATAGTTACGCAAGGACCACAGGCCTTCACCAAACATATACTAAGCTGATCTATAGTTACCCAAGGACCATAGGCCTTCAACAAACATATACTAAGCTGATCTATAGTTACCCAAGAACCATAGGCCTTCAACAAACTTATAATAAGCTGATCTATAGTTACCCAAGGACCATAGGCCTTCAACAAACATATACTAAGCTGATCTATAGTTACCCAAGGACCATAGGCCTTCAACAAACATATACTAATCTGATCTATAGTTACACTAGGACCATAGGCCTTCAACAAACATATACTAAGCTGATCTATAGTTACACTAGGACCATAGACCTTCAACAAACATATACTAAGCTGATCTATAGTTACACTAGGACCATAGGCCTTCAACAAACATATACTAATCTGATCTATAGTTACGCAAGGACCATAGGCCTTCAACAAACATATACTAAGCGGATCTATAGTTACCCAAGGGGCATAGGCCTTCAACAAACATATACTAATCTGATCTATAGTTACCCAAGGACCATAGGCCTTCAACAAACATATACTAAGCTGATATATAGTTACCCAAGAACCAGAGGCCTTCAACAAACTTATAATAAGCTGATCTATAGTTACCCAAGGACCATAGGCCTTCAACAAACATATACTAAGCTGATCTATAGTTACCCAAGGACCATAGGCCTTCAACAAACATATACTAAGCTGATCTATAGTTACCCAAGGACCATAGGCCTTCAACAAACATATACTAAGCTGATCTATAGTTACCCAAGGACCATAGGCCTTCAACAAACATATACTAAGCTGAATTATAGTTACCCAAGGACCATAGGCCTTCAACAAACATATACTAATCTGATCTATAGTTACGCAAGGACCACAGGCCTTCACCAAACATATACTAAGCTGATCTATAGTTACCCAAGGACCATAGGCCTTCAACAAACATATACTAAGCTGATCTATAGTTACCCAAGAACCATAGGCCTTCAACAAACTTATAATAAGCTGATCTATAGTTACCCAAGGACCATAGGCCTTCAACAAACATATACTAAGCTGATCTATAGTTACCCAAGGACCATAGGCCTTCAACAAACATATACTAATCTGATCTATAGTTACACTAGGACCATAGGCCTTCAACAAACATATACTAAGCTGATCTATAGTTACACTAGGACCATAGACCTTCAACAAACATATACTAAGCTGATCTATAGTTACACTAGGACCATAGGCCTTCAACAAACATATACTAATCTGATCTATAGTTACGCAAGGACCATAGGCCTTCAACAAACATATACTAAGCGGATCTATAGTTACCCAAGGGGCATAGGCCTTCAACAAACATATACTAATCTGATCTATAGTTACCCAAGGACCATAGGCCTTCAACAAACTTATACTAAGCTGATCTATAGTTACCCAAGGACCATAGGCCTTCAACAAACATATACTAAGCTGATCTATAGTTACCCAAGGACCACAGGCCTTCAACAAACTTATACTAAGCTGATCTATAGTTACCCAAGGACCATAAACCTTCAACAAACATATACTAAGCTGATCTATAGTTACCCAAGAACCATAGGCCTTCAACAAACATATACTAAGCTGATCTATAGTTACACTAGGACCATAGGCCTTCAACAAACATATACTAATCTGATCTATAGTTACACTAGGACCATAGGCCTTCAACAAACATATACTAAGCTGATCTATAGTTACACTAGGACCATAGACCTTCAACAAACATATACTAAGCTGATCTATAGTTACACTAGGACCATAGGCCTTCAACAAACATATACTAAGCTGATCTATAGTTACCCAAGGACCATAGGCCTTCAACAAACTTATACTAAGCTGATCTATAGTTACCCAAGGACCATAGGCCTTCAACAAACATATACTAAGCTGATCTATAGTTACCCAAGGACCATAGGCCTTCAAAAACATATACTAAGCTGATCTATAGTTACACTAGGACCATAGGCCTTCAACAAACATATACTAAGCTGATCTTTAGTTACACTAGGACCATAGGCCTTCAACAAACATATACTAAGCTGATCTATAGTTACCCAAGGACCATAGACCTTCAACAAACATATACTAAGCTGATCTATAGTTACACTAGGAACATACGCCTTCAACAAACATATACTAAGCTGATCTATAGTTACCCAAGGACCATAGGCCTTCAACAAACATATACTAAGCTGATCTATAGTTACTCTAGGACCATAGGCCTTCAACAAACATATACTAAGCTGATCTATAGTTACACTAGGACCATAGACCTTCAACAAACATATACTAAGCGGATCTATAGTTACACTAGGACCATAGGCCTTCAACAAACATATACTAATCTGATCTATAGTTACACTATTACCATAGACCTTCAACAAACATATACTAAGCTGATCTATAGTTACCCAAGGACCATAGACCTTCAACAAACATATACTAAGCTGATCTATAGTTACACTAGGACCATAGGCCTTCAACAAACATATACTAAGCTGATCTATAGTTACACTAGGACCATAGACCTTCAACAAACATATACTAAGCTGATCTATAGTTACACTAGGACCATAGGCCTTCAACAAACATATACTAAGCTGATCTATAGTTACCCAAGGACCATAGACCTTCAACAAACATATACTAAGCTGATCTATAGTTACACTAGGACCATATGCTTTCAACAAACATATACTAAGCTGATCTATAGTTACACTAGGACCATAGACCTTCAACAAACATATACTAAGCTGATCTATAGTTACACTAGGACCATAGGCCTTCAACAAACTTATACTAAGCCGCTCTATAGTTACCCAAGGACCATAGGCCTTCAACAAACTTATACTAAGCTGATCTATAGTTACCCAAGGACCATAGGCCTTCAACAAACATATACTAAGCTGTTCTATAGTTACCCAAGGACCATAGGCCTTCAACAAACTTATAGTAAGCTGATCTATAGTTACCCAAGGACCATAGGCCTTCAACAAACATATACTAAGCTGATCTATAGTTACCCAAGGACCATAGGCTTTCAACAAACTTATACTAAGCTGATCTATAGTTACCCAAGGACCATAGGCCTTCAACAAACTTATACTAAGCTGATCTATAGTTACCCAAGGACCATAGGCCTTCAACAAACATATACTAAGCTGATCTATAGTTACCCAAGGACCATAGGCCTTTAACAAACTTATACTAAGCTGATCTTTAGTTACCCAATTACCATAGGCCTTCAACAAACATATACTAAGCTGATCTATAGTTACCCAAGGACCATAGGCCTTCAACAAACTTATACTAAGGCCTCCTCCTGTCGCGTCATCAGCTCAAGGTCTTTTCTTGTCTTCCTCATCATGTTCACTTCTGTCTCTGGTTCTCGTCTCCGTGTATTTTAAGTCTACTTCTGCTTTTCTTACGCTGGGGAGTCCAGACCAAGGACTGTCTTGTATTGTTATCAACAGGTTACCTTATAATGTATCCTATGCATCGCCGGCGTCCACTTTTCCGATCTCTTGTTCCACTGGACTTGTCTGGTTATTGTCATTAGTTCCACATTGGTTATCTTGTCGTCCCATCTCAATACCTCTATTCTGTACAGAAACATCGATTTTTGGAAGCCTGAAACTTCTATATTATTATACTATACATCCATTAGAAATTATTTCCATTGCTTATTACTTGAATTTATTCACAGTTTTCCGTGATTAAACCCAAATATTTAAAACGGAATGTAATGTCCAATCATTAATACTGTCACGACTTTTGGTCGCGTTCTTTTACACTTCTTTCTCTCTTATATTATCTCTTTACATTTCTTCATTTTTTTCCCGCACATAAAATTGTCCCTCGCCACTAATTTGACTTTTTTGACTTTTTCCATACTGTAATCGTGTCAGTTCACGGCTAATAGACATGCTGGCAGATTAAAATGGTAATCGCCGAGTGTTTTGAACTCATTCAGATAGAAGACGGTCAGGATACGGTAAACGTGAAAGATTTGTTGACTCTCTACGTAATTCATTTCCGCCAGACAAGAATGTCCATCTGGGGGCGTGTTCATCGCAAACGCGTTCAGACACTTTGGCGAAGAATACAGTGAAAGCCAGTTTGGGTGTGTCTGCACCTGTAAATGTGGGAGAGGCGACGCATAATCACTCCCGCCCAGACGTTTCTGTAATAATTATTACAGAGGAACCCGTCTGGTGCGGACCTCGCACGTTCAAGCTTGCATAGGGTCTCGTACGCTTGCCTTGCCTTGCACAAATTAAAACCGCTACCGGTTACAATAGAATATGTATTTTTTATTGCCAAACCTCAGAAATGAGGTATCGGAGGTTATATGTTGAAGTAACAAGAGGAGACATGGTTCGCAACAAGACGATACGTCAAGGCCTAAAAACTCAACCCCTGCAGACCCAAGTAGAACAGTCCCAACTGTTTGACCATGTCTGCAGAATGGGAGAAGATTTGCTACCACGACACGTATGGGAAACAAATAGCCAGGGATCCAGACCTCTAGGATGACCCAGAGTCAGCTGTGAGGACAACATAAGACAATCTCGGAAGGACTGAGGACTAGAATTGAACCAGGCTAGAAGGAAGACAGCCAATAGGATAGTATGGTGCTCTCCTTTCCAAACTTCTACACCTCTCGGTAAAAGAGGAACGACTAAGAGTAAGTAAACTTTTGATCGTTGTTTCCAGTAAGTGTATTAGCATTAACTCATTCCCCCCCAGGCTGTTTTTGGGTTTTACCCAGGCCCGAAAATGGATGCAATTTTTTCAGACAGGTGAGGTTTTAAAAACAGACAGTGGACAAATACATAAGTTCAGTAGGTAGTTGTGTTATACATTTAAATGTGTGAAATTGACTGGAGAATCTTATGAAGTGCTTCATATAATTAATTAATATGTATAGGTGTGTGTTATGTCTTGTGAAGTGTAGACTTGATTAAAAAAGTGTTAAAATTTTTTTTTTTAATTGTATACTTAAACTTAAATATTTCAGCTCCCAATTAATGTATGGCAATAAAATGTTCAGAATGTCAGTGCACATTTAGTTTGAAACATATCTAGAAACTTTTATCACTATCACTTCATAGATGTAATTGTTATGATTTTTTTTCTCAAAGCCACATATGTTTGTAAAAACAACCGCTCAAAATGTGTGCAATTTTTCTCTTCAGGTTATATTTTAAAAGCAGGCAGTAGATACACATTTTATTTAACTAGGTGTTAATGTTATACATTTAAATGTGTGAAATTGACTGGAGAATCTTATGAATTGATTCATATAATTAATTGGTATGAATAGGTGTGTGTTATGTCTTGTGAAGTGTAGACTTGATTTTAAAAATGTTTAAAAAATAAAATAAAATTGTATACTTAAATTTAAATATTTCAGCTCCCAATTAATGTATGGCAATAAAATATTAAGAATATCAGTGCACATATAGTTTGAAACATATCTGGATACTTTTATCACTATCACTTCATAGATGTAATTTTTATGATTTTTTTCTCAAAACCACATATGTTTGTAAACACAACCGCTCAAAATGTGTGCAATTTTTCTCTTCAGGTTATATTTAAAAAACTGCAGTAGACACACATTTTATTTAACTAGGTGTTAATGTTATACATTTAAATGTGTGAAATTGACTGGAGAATCTTATGAATTGATTCATATAATTAATTGATATGAATAGATGTGTGTTATGTCTTGTGAAGTGTAGACTTGATTTTAAAAATGTGTAAAAAATAAAATAAAATTGTATACTTAAATTTAAATATTTCAGCTCCCAATAAATGTATGGCAATAAAATATTAAGAATATCAGTGCACATTTAGTTTGAAACATATCTAGAAACTTTTATCACTATCACTTCATAGATGTAATTTTTATGATTTTTTTTCTCAGAACCCATATGTTTGTAAAAACAACCGCTCAAAATGTGTGCAATTTTTCTCTTCAGGTTATATTAAAAAAACTGGCAGTAGATACACATATTATTTAACTAGGTGTTTATGTTATACATTTAAATGTGTGAAATTGACTGGAGAATCTTATGAATTGATTCATATAATTAATTGATATGAATAGGTGTGTTATGTCTTGTGAAGTGTAGACTTGATTTTAAAAATGTTTAAAAAATAAAATAAAATTGCATACTTAAACTTAAATATTTCAGCTCCCAATTAATGTATGGCAATAAAATGTTCAGAATGTCAGTGCACATTTAGTTTGAAACATATCTAGAAACTTTTATCACTATCACTTTATAGATGTAATTGTTATGATTTTTTTTCTCAAAGCCACATATGTTTGTAAAAACAACCGCTCAAAATGTGTGCAATTTTTCTCTTCAGGTTATATTTTAAAAGCAGGCAGTAGATACACATTTTATTTAACTAGGTGTTGATGTTATACATCAACATGTGGGAAATTGACTGAAGAATCTTGTGAAATGCTGTAGATAATTATTTGATGTAGGGAAAGAGTCTGTCATGTTATGTGAAGTGTAGACCTAATCAAAAATAACTGGAAAAAAGATAAATAAACTGTACTCACATATGTCAGCTCCAGTTTAATCCATAGCAGAAAAATCTCAGAATATCAGTGCACATCCATTTTGAAACACAACACATTTTACCACAATCACTTCAAATATATAATTTATGTGATTTTTTTCCTACACCACAAATTTCTGTAAATACCAAACAACTATGACTAATATTATTTACACCAACTATATTCTATCATTTTTGGTTTGATATGTGCCTGAGAAGATACAAGGAAAATCTTGGATTATACTGCTTATATTGCCATCTGCCTTTATACCCTATTACCACTTTATTCAAACTGAGATTTTGGAATGGGTAAAAGGCACTCTGAAATTTTTGCAACAACATGTTCATAAAATCTTTTCTTTTCCTTGTGAATTTTCATCAGAGGCATGAAGCATTGTATGATATAATGCTTCAAATCTACTTCTTGAAAACATTTGAAGAAACCAAGGAGTATAAAATTCTGCAGATGTAGACCAGTAGTTGCGAATGCATGGTCTTTTCTGAATCCCAATATTTATTAGGACAGCAATAAACTTATCAAGTTCATGGCGTGTGACTTTGGTCCACCGAGAATACAATGAATATTGTTTCGCAGGGTTATTTTGAATAGATTTGAGTCTGGTATAATCATTGATGCACTGGAACATGAAATCTTGAACCTCATCTGTAAACAAAACACTGAAACATTTCAATGGGGTTGACAGGTCAAACCCCTCAGTCACACCTGGTGTTCTCTTTGGACAAAATCGAAATGCATTTTGTGTCATCCCCTCAGCAATTTCTAACCACTCTGGGACATCTTGTGAGGATGCACCTGCCTCTAGACTTGTGGCAGTTCTCATAGCTTTACTTTTGGTCACAGTGGTGTTTTTTTAGCTTCACAAATTTGTTTTTCGCTCACAAACGTCCATAAACATGTCCTAGATGTAATGAAATGATTTAAAAACCAGCTAGTTGCTAGGTATTTATAACTTTTCGTTCAAACTCGACATATGTCATTGGTCTGAAGATTCTCGATCCATTTTGTATGTAAACAAAGGAATAGAAATGGATATAAAACACACAATTTTAGCTTCACAAATTTGTTTTTCGCTCACAAACGTCCATAAACATGTCCTAGATGTAATGAAATGATTTAAAAACCAGCTAGTTGCTAGGTATTTATAACTTTTCGTTCAAACTCGACATATATCGTACTGGCGTGCCACGCGTCATTGGTCCAAACGGAAGTCCTATCTGGCGCGTGGTGCGCCACTGTGGACGGAAAGAGTTAAAGTCTTGACTTACGGGTGGGCAATGACTATAACCCACAAAAGCCAGCCCCAAACGTCAGAAATATGGTATCTAAGGAAGGTGGTTGAAGTAACAAGAAGAGACATGGTTCGCAGCCGGACGAAACGTCAAGGCCTCATACCTCACGGCCTCATACCTCACGGCTGCAGACCCGAGTGGAACAGTCCCAATTACGATGGTTTGGGCATGTTTGCAGAATTGGAGAGGATCGGCTACCACGACAAATATGAGAAACCAAGAGGGATCCAGACCTCCAGGAAGACCAGACGACACATTAGACAATCTATAAAGGACCAAGAATGGGCTGGAACCAGGCCAGGAGGAAGACTGCCGATAGGACAGTGTGATGCTCAATCTGGCAAACCTCTACACTACAGGGTAGAAGAGGAACGACTTAGTAAGTAAGTATTAATATTAGAATATTTATGTTAGAACACAGTCTGTCTTAGATTAGTTAGAGCAGGGATCGGCAATATGGTATACTACCGGTAGATCACATGAAATGATTATTTAGATGTCTAAGTGCCGGAGAAGGAAAGAAAAAAAATTATTTCAAAGCTAGAGAAATTTCAGACTAACCCTCTGCTACTGGCATTTAAAAGCGTGCTAACTCCATTAATGGAATGGAAGCAGGCCAGTAGAAAGAGAGCCGATAGAATAGTGTGGCGCTCTCTCTTCCAAATCTAAACACATCACGGTTGAAGAGGAAAGACTAAGCAGGTATGCTAACTCGATGATCAAAGGTACTATTTCCACGTTTCTAGTAAAAAAAACTCACTAGCAGGTTTACGAAAGTTCACTCTAATCGTGAACTGCATGAGGTAAAAATACGATTTGTTTTTGTTTAAAGAAGCTAACATTCGGTAAAATAACTGACGCAGTACAAGGTATATCCCTTTCAGTCATTACTGACTATAGGAACGCGCCCCCAAGCGAAGTTGAACGCTCGGGTAAAGAGGTCAAGCTGTTGCACATGCAGCATGACCCACGAAGCTGGTGAATCCAGAAGAACTACGTAGCCGATGCAGTCAATAAAAGTTTAAACAATTAGACGTTCAACGTAGTGGATTTACAGCACGGAACAGAAACATGAGCCCGAACAACGTTAGGGGACCATGCTAACAACGGCGTTATAAATGTAGGGGATACTCAACTAGTTTATACCCCTTTAATAAATACAGCATAACACGGCCACAACATGGCGTGAGTTCACTTCACAATGGCTGCTACAAGAAAGAGAATGCATGGACACAGCCGAAATATTTATTAATCATGCCACATGAGCAAAAATAACCACAGCTCATCACATCGAGCGTGGAGTAAAACTAACAGTGCTATCTATGTCAAGTAAATCCTCACAACATATAAGAATCAAAATTTTCTAGAGGTCGACACCGTAGTGTGATAGACATCATCAGCCCTATGCAAAAACCAGGACTAGCCACAAACTAAATGGCAAATTACTCTGTCCCGCTGATGGCCATATATACGTTGAAAACTCATGCATGGAGGCATATCTGGAGTCATCCTTATATGACCACCATGTGCAATGCTACAATATACATATGTGGAAGTGAACCTCTGTCTGTGAGGCTAATTACATCCTCATCAACCCTTGAAATCATCCACATACTTCCAGGGAATCACCCCTATGATGAAACTTGTTGTGAACCCAGCATTGCACACTAAGCTTGTAGAAGTCACTTGATTCTTTGGCTTTGACCTGAGAAGGAGTGTATGTATGATATTTAAATCGTGAGTGTGACAGGAATTAAGATATTTACTATGTATCTTCTCTCCTGACTATCATACAACATTCTCCATTCACATTTGTGAAACTATTTCTGTTTACTGTCAAGCATCTCACTCGCAATTTTAATTCCCCTTAATCATATTCTTCAATCACCCCACGACAAGTACCATATGGCAGCAACATATTTCTCTCCACGAAAAACTGTTTGGAGATGCCAGGAACATTGAGCTGACTGCTGTCTTTATTAGAGTCATTAATGTGGAATTCTGAAGGCGAACGAGGAAGAAGAAGATACAGAGAGTCTCCCTTTTTGTGGTTGCCCAGAAATTGGGAACCTCCATTTTTCGGAAGCCCAGTTACGAGAGTCCCCCGTTTTTTCAGAAGCCCAGATATGGAGTGTTCCCTTTTTTCCGGAAGCTCAGATGTAGAGTGTCATTTTTTCCGAAGCTCAGATATAGTGTGCCTGTTTTTCTGCAGCTCAAAAATGAAGTGTCTGCTTTTTTTCCCCAGAAAGTCAGATTTAGAGTGTCCTTTTTTTCTGGAAGTTCAGATATTGAGTGCCACAGCTCATCACATCGAGGCTAATTCTACCAGCAAAATGTTATGGCCGGTGAACCACCGAATCTCAGCACCCATGTTACTGTGGATTATTAGTAAACCTACCAGTTTCACTTTAGTGAACATTTTTCCTGAAGTTCAGAAATGGAGTGTTCCTTTTTTTCGGAATCGCTCTGTCGTTGTTTTTTTTCGGAAGCCCATAAATGATAACTTTATTTGTCTCCTTTTGGAAGTGTGAAAACTTAACAACCCTATCAACTCATTGTTTCAATTGAAGCACGTTCTTTGTTTCAGTACATGAAAGGTGAAAATGCACACATTCTTATATTTGACGATGGTGCGGCCTTTCAACAGGTTGATTATCAGGGAGAGAATCTTTCTAGCGATTTATTTCTCGCGACGGCACGCGGTACACAGGGAAATAATGCGTTATGTGTTAGGAGCTGATCAATACTGCTGAAATGGGCGTCCCCTTGTCTCTGTGTATACACCAATCTTCGGCTTTTATTTGTCCATAGACCAGTGGTTTTCAGCCTTGTGTCCGCGGGCCTTTGGGGCTACGCGAAAATGACTGAGTGGGCCCACAATTTAATGAATTTTACAAAGATATTAAATTTGGGAGTAGACTTCATGTGGAGCCAGACCTACGTCATAAAACATCGTCTCTGAAGTCGAACATTCGGAAGTGTAACCGCGTATACCGTAAGTTTTCAGATACAGGCTATATTAACATATAAAATAAATTTTTATAGAAACAGAAGATTAAAAAAGTCTTGGCGCAGATGTTTAATTAAACCAGGTTACCTTCGAAAAGCCACGCATTATTTTAGGCTAAGCTTCGCTTCGTAACGCCAAGCATTGGTCACGTGATTTTCCCACCAATGGTTAGGCTGAGTCTTTTTTCCCCGGAATGAACAAGAGACGAAGCCATTTTTTTAGTCAGTAATGAATTTAGAGCGGTGGAGACAAGACGTAATTCTCTTTGCTCAGTGATATTCTATAGAGGAGATTGACTTCGCACAATTAATGCAACTGTGTAACTTCGAAACGTAGAATAATTTGTTTGTGAATTCATGAAAACTTTAAGTATTGCTAAATACTGAATGCAATAACTGTTAGAGCCCACAGTCATAACTGAAACGGAGCCACGCTCGAAAACTGGGTAAAGAATTGTAAACCCAGGTATATATCTGAACCTTTTACCAAGAATGAAGGTCCTTAAGCTGAGAGAAAGTCAAAACTAAGGAATACTAATGAATAAGAGAAAGTTTGGCTCTTCATTGAAATGAAGAGATAAGAAAAACGTGAAATCTAGACCACATTAACAAATAAACGAAGGAAAACTAGAAGGATAGAGGAGCCACGCCATGTTTTAGCAACTTGAAAAGATTACGAGATGCAATAAGGAATATTGCATCATTAAAATAATGCATTGACTTTTTATGCTTGTTTATTAAATGTCAACATGCTATTATGCAAATTTGGTGTGGTTACCATTTGACTTAACCCAGTTCTTGTTGGAAATTGAATAAACATTTGTTTCATCGAACACAAATGCTGTTGACGAATCATATGTTTGCAGTTAGCCATCATACCAATTATTAAAGGATCATGCCAAAGCTAATCGTTGCAGGTGCAACACAAATAATAACCATATGCTCTAAAAATAAAACATCATAGAGGATTGTCCCCGAACCTGGTAAATTCCTGTAAGTCTGTAGAGAGAAATCATCACCTCTAGCAGGCTAGCTAGTAATCAAAATCTAATACTCTCGAGTTAAACAGCAACCCCCACTACCCTGCCCGGCCACAGAAGCTTGCGACTGTGAACATCAACCATTCCGTTAAACTGTTAACTGTTCCAGTTGGGATTACCGAAGAACTTTAAATATGTGTATAAATACAAGGATTAGGTCACAATTTTAGATGACCCGACTTTTAATAAATGTACACTTCTTTTTGTTGTGTAATAAATGCTCATATCTTTAATATATGCACAAAATACCTGATCATGTGTTGTATAGAAGGATTGAACAGGTTTGGCAATATCACTAATTTGGAACTGATGACAATATCACTAATGTCGAACTGATGACAAGATCACTAATGTGGAACTAATGACAAGATCACTAATGTGGAACTGATGACAAGATCACTAATGTGGAACTAATGACAAGATCAGTAATGTGGAACTGATGACAAGATCACTAATGTGAAACTGATGACAAGATCACTAATGTGGAACTGATGACACGAACCAGACAAGTGCCACTGGAACAAGAGATG
>JAMPIV010001816.1:85000-285641 GCA_024509875.1 Oreohelix idahoensis
TCCAGTTCTCTACTCCATGTATTTCTTGGCCTTCCTCTTTCTATTTTACCGCGGGGATTCCAGAACACGGACTGCCTTGTAATGCTACAAACAGGTTTCCTTAGTGTATGTTTTATCCATCTCCAGCATGCTCGTCTACTTGTGTTTGTTCGTGTTTGTCCATGTGAATCTTAGATTATCACGTGTTTGTCCATGTGAATATTAGATTATCACGTGTTTGTCCATGTGAATCTTAGATTATCACGCCGATTCCTCCGCCATGTAATGTGGGAACTACACTCAGTTTAAACAAGTCACATGATCACTAGATCATCCTGTGATGATTGGAGACGCGAAAAAAGAAGTACAGTGTGGCAGCAGTTTAGTGGAATGTGAGCAAACATGGTTTTGATTTTGATTTTAAGGACTATCTTCATTGCACACAGGCAATTCCATCAGTGCTTTGATCTCCTCTCGTAGATCACACAAGGAGGATCTCGGCACAGTGCACGAACTCCGTAGCACCAGCGAGAATCGCAGTGTGTGTATATAGGAATCACACATTCTATACATATTTTTGTGCTGAGTAGGTTTCTAAATTTTTATTTATTTATTTATTTATTTTGTGGGGGGGGGGGGGCAGGGCAGCGGTCGTATGGCCTACTCTTTACGATTTCCACCTGCCGAGGGACTTTTAACCTGCGCAACTTGGACACGGCACTTCCAGTTTTTTCGCCCTTATCCGACAAGGTAATGCATCTGATCTCATTACCCAGGAGATCAGGGGGGAGTCTGACATCAGTATGAACTACTGGTTTTGAAAAAAATGTCGATCAATTATATGTCCTGCACAAGGAGCGAACCCGGCACCTTTAGAATTAGAGGTGGACGCCATACCTCTTAACCATTCCGACCCCCTGCTGTAACGTCCATTTATTTTCAATTTTAGATGTTATTTTATTTTTAATTTGTTTCCATGGAAAAAAAAATATACCAGTCACGTGGCAGCTATTGCATCTTGCTTTGACATAGGTTTCACACACACACACACACACACACACACACACACACACACACACACACACACACACACACACACACACACACACACACACACACACACACACACACACACACACACACACACACACAAACACACACACGCCCGCACGCACTTATATCTCCATTAGAAATAAATAAGTCAACTGTGTCAACGATTCAAAAGAGTTGTGATACAATGGATACCATCTCATTGTATCATCCCCAGCAATGAAAAGGCTGTCAGATTGGCAACAGAAGGTGGAAATCTACGTCAACGTGATTCACTAGCTTTGCCCAACTTCAAAATGCTATATCTCAGCGAATATATAACGCATATAAGTGAAATTTTGTGTGTAAATTTGAAATGGTATAGACCCTATGAATTAAATTTTTCATTAAAATGCGGCCATTGGTTTCAATTTTTGTTTCTTTGCGATATAATATAAAATCCTACTTGCCAGCACACATCACACACACACATATTGAAATGTCTACAGTAAATTATACGACCTCATTTGCACATTTTTGGTTTATCAAGAAATTTGCATGATTTTTGCGTGAAATTGCACTTCTTGAACATAAAACAGTTTATTTCCGGTTTTACGCACACATTGTCAATCAGTGGCGTGTCTACAAAAAGTACTGTGTGGCTAAGTAGGAAAAATGAGTCTGCGAGTACATGTTATGACATTACAGCAAATCACAAATAGGATTTTAAAGTATTTCTGCAATGAAGCTACTCGAGGAAAACTATATCATTCCATTTCAAACCCACAAAATGTTATATAACATTCATGCCTTGGGGATAAGCAAACGATCATTGCACCGCTGGATAGCGACAACTGAAATTTCTAATTCCAGTGTTTTACGCACGAAAATTAGGCCAAGAGTGGTGGATAATTTTGACAGAGAATTGATCCGGAGAGAAATTTGCAATATGTTTCACAATAATGAGGCAGTGACTTTAAGGAAATTGAAAATTTGATTAAGAAAGAATAATGACATTGAAATTTCCAAATCTACGCTATGGAGGACTATTAGGAGTTTGGGATTCACTTTTAGAAAATATGTTGGCGGTAGAAACCTTATTTGTGAGAAGCCTCATATAGTTGCAATGAGAAGCAAATATTTACGCGAGGTCAGAGAAATGAGAAGAGATTGTTATGATTTTGTGTATTTAGATGAAACTTGGATCAATGCGCACCACAGTAATGAACGAGAATGGCAATCATCTGATGGGACAACTAAGAGACTAGTACCAAGCAGCAAAGGACAGCGCCTAATAATTGCACATGCAGAAAGCAGCCATCACGGGTTTCTAAATAATACTGAACTCACATTTGTTTCAAAATCTACAGATAATAGGGATTATCATACAGAGATGAATGGCAAGATATTTCAAGATTGGATTGTGAATCATGTACTTCCTTCCTTGGATAGACCGTCGTGTTTGATAATGGACAATGCTTCATATCACAACGTTGTGGCACCAGAAGATAAAGTTCCTAATTCATCAAGTACTAAAGATTTAATAAAGATTTGGCCGACCAAAAACAACATTCCATTCAACGAAATGTCCCTGAAGCCTGAATTACTTGGAATTGTAAAAAAGACACAGCATACAAAGATATTTCACATAGACAAGGCAATCCATTAACATGGTCACAGATGTTTAAAATTGCCTCCTTACCATTCTCACTTAAACCCAATAGAACTAGTATGGGCTAAAATTAAGGAACAGGTAGAAACAGAAAATAGAACGTTCAAATTAAAAGATGTTGAAATACTTATAAAAGCCGCCATGTCCAATATAGCCATAGATTATTGCAAGAAATGTGAGAACCATGTGTTACAAGAGGAAGAGGAATATTGGAAGAATGATGGTTTGTCCTTCATTCAGCCGAGATTGATTATCAATTTCTCAGAGACATCTGATTATGATTCGGATGAAGTTTAATTTCTTTAAAGATGACCTTACCGTTATTTACAAGCACATTAGAGGAGCAACGTTCCATTATGATATTTATGAACCGCAAAGAGGTGATACCTATTGAAATAATTAGATCAAGGAAGGACCAGTTTGGTAGCGCATTAAATGTCAATGACAAACAATGTCACGAGTATCTCGCATGCAGATCATTTAAGAAATCAGCTTCAACAGGTATTCATATGCAAACGTGATGGCCACATTATTGTAATAGTAGACAAGATGCACAGATATAAAGTATATATTTGTTGGGTCTAACCCAATATAACATCGTATGCAAAAAATGGCATTAATACGTTGGACGGTTAATCAGATAATTACATTTGTTTGAGGGCAAAGCTAGTGAAACGTGCTATAGCAAAATCTGCGAGAATAATCGCTCATTTCAGTAAGAGTTTAGTCATAAAATGATAATAAATAAACCCGCCCTATTGTGTCTGACGGTGATCCTCTCACACGCCAGCATAGCGCTGAATTTTGTGCAGTGCTAAAGCCTATAGAACGATCCCACGGTAAAAATCTAACACGCGTTTTAGTTTCGGTTTCGAAAACGTACTACCAACATTTAACATTTTGCCAGATCTGCTGCATACACACTGCAGCCAAGACTTATAATTAACGATTTTGCGGAAGTATGCCGCCAAACTGCTATCTGAATTAACGTATTCTGTCAACTTTAACGCAAAATTTAGTAGTAATCCTTACATTTTTTGGTAGTGTTACACGATACAATACAAATAATTAACGCCAATTCTTAACCCGCCACGCAAAACCCCGCTTCGCTTGACACATTCTGCCATGCATATATACACGCTGCGACAAAGCCAACAGAGGCAAAACACGCAGACAATTTTATTGCCTCCTCGCGGTAATGTTTCTGACGTCACAAAAACAAATTAGTTATTTGAAAAATACATGCTAGCGAGATGAAAGAGAGAAAGATGGCGGTCTTGTGTAAAATTTTTATTTGACGATCGACTATGACAAAAATTGAAAATCTAAACCAATATGAATCTGACCATAAAAATCATATGGTAGTATAGCTTAGATTCCACTGAGCAAGAATGTGTTTTAAATAATATGGTAGTCCAAGAATTAGCCAAGTTATTGAGAAAATACTAAATGTCTACGGACGCTCGACCAGACAGACTGTCGTTCCTGCTTGTTTTTTTATAACGGTAGTGGGGACGCGAGCTTAGAAGAGAGGCATTGAGGAAATTCAAATTCGCTTGGGTAAAAAGAGTATACTAGGAAAAGGGGAGCGGTAGGAAAAATGTAATCCAAAACGAAACATCTTTTTGTATTGGGCATAACTAAAGCAGACTGGCCAATAGACTACCAGACGCAGAGTATGTTTGGAATTGTTTTGTATTTTCAAAAAAAAAACTGCATTTGAATTCTGGTAGTCGCAAGCTTTCGATTGGCCAGTGCTACTAAATATTAGCAAAAAGCTTTCATTATTCATTGCCAGTTGAACAAAACTTTTATTCAGATACGCTGAGAACAGCTGTGATAAATTTAAAAGTAAATTAAATAACTAAATAAGTATTTCACAGTCTGGACGGAGCAGAAGAAACGGAGGCCACTTCTTTGCAAGTCAGCGTCATTTGTTTATATTTCTTGATATTTGTGGTAAGAATGCTTTATGAATTTAATATGTTTAATCCCATTACCAAAGTTAGATACTGCTATTGGGAAAAAGTGAAGGACGTGCCGGGAGCAGACATTGTTGAGTCCTCACGTTGAAATGTATCTAACTGATGTATGTTGTCATGATTATGTTTGAATATTATTGCATTAGAAATATGTTAGTAAGCCTCTGTGTTCCATGAACACTGTTAAACATGCCTGAAGCATTTCTATTTCAAAAGAAAAAGAAGAGAAAAATATATAAAAGGAAATGTGGTTACCCCACATTATATTATTGAGGAAAACTATGTAAATGTACAGTGGCGTATCTGCCATAGGGACCTGAGGTGTGGTCACAGCAAGGTGGGAGTCATGAAAAACTAAGGGCGAGTGCACCTGAAATGCACGCCAGGCTGACCCCATATCACAGTAGGGAAATAAATAATATCAAAAGTGATCATATATAAAAAGCCAGGGTGTCCTTTTGTTGCAGATGTTTTATTTCCTGTTCCCAGCTGGTAACAGGAAACCTGAGGAGTGACGATAACGCCAAGAAGTCTCCGACAATTCATGTATGCTGTCAAGAGATAACAGCAGGAGCTTGGGTGTGTGATGTGATATCGATATTTCTGCAACTACACACTATCTTATCATTCAACAAGAAACCCCAGGTGATATGTTAAGGACCTGGGTATATCTGACAGTTTCGTTTTAATAAACACTGGTATTTCAAATCATACTCAGGAAGTACAAACATATGCGCCAACAGCAGCTGCTGAAGAACAGGAAATTGAAGATTTTTACAATGAACTGCAAAATGCATTAGAGAAAGCAAATAAGCAAGATATTAGGATAATAATGGGAGATTTTAATGCCAAAGTTGGAAACGAAAGATTAGAACATGAAAAAAGAGTGAAAGGAAGTTATGGATTGGGCCAGAGAAATGAGAGAGGAGAACGCTTGACAACATTCTGCCTAGAAAACAACCTAGTCATCACGAATACTCTTTTTATGCAACACCCTAGAAGACTATATACATGGACGTCACCGGACGGAAAAAGCAAGAACCAAATAGATTATATCTTAATACAACAAAGGTGGCGATCTTGTATCTCATCCATCAAGACGTTCCCAGGAGCAGACTGTGACTCCGACCATGAACTTCTTGCTGCAAACTTCAAGATCAAATTGAAAAAAGTCGTTACAAACGACAAAGTAATACGTTATGACACAAGCGCCATACCAGAAGAGTACAGTGTCGATATTCAGAACAAATTTGACATTCTTATGGCAGTACAGGAGGAAATGACACCAGATGAACTTGCTAATAACATCAGAGATGTATATATTACAAATGCACAGAGGTTAACTCCTAAAAGAAGCATAAAGAGACGAGAATACATCTCAGACGAAACACTGAAGTTGGTGGTAGAGAGAAGAAAAATGAAGTCCAAAAAAGATACAGAAAATCAGGAGTTGTACAAGGAATACACAAAGCAGATTAAAAAACGAGTCAGACAAGACAAACAACAATACATAAACGACACCTGCAGGAAAATAGAGGAAATGCGCGAACAGGGATTGAGTAAGAATATGTTTTCTGAAGTAAGAACATTGAAAAACAGCAACTTTAAATCATCACCTCGAGCAATAAACGACAAGAAAGGCGACACTCTAACAGAACGTAAAGATATTCTGAACAGATGGAAGGAGTACTGTCAAGAAATGTATACGGAAATAAACAAAGCGGCAGATAACAACGTCATGAATGAAGCGGAACGTGAACCAGAACCTACCATAGAGGAAGTCCGGAATGCAATCAAACACTTAAAAAGTGGAAAAAATCTCCTGGTTGTGATGAAATAACAGCTGAAATGATACAGGCAGGAAGAGAAGGCAGCGCTCGTATATATACCATGCATTATGCTGCAAGATCTGGCAAAGCGGAATTTGGCCCAAGGAATGGAAAAGATCAATTTACATACCCTTGCCAAAAAAGGGCAACCTGAAACTGTGCACAAACTACAGAACTATAGCTCTTATAAGCCATGCCAGCAAAATACTTTTACAAATCATAATGAAAAGGATGCAACAAAAGCTAGAAACAGAAATAAATGAAGTACAGGCGGGTTTTCGACCAGGTAGAGGCACTAGGGATCATATATTCAACATGAGGATCATCATAGAAAAGTGTAGAGAATTCAACGTTGACCTACATACTTGTTTCATTGATTACACAAAAGCTTTCGATTGTGTACAACATCAGCAGTTATGGGCTATTATGAAAAAATATGGGATTTCCAAACCACCTTATACAACTCATCGCACTGCTGTACCAAGAACAACAGGCAGCCGTAAGAATAGAGGGGGAAACATCAGAATGGTTTGAAGTACAGAAAGGAGTAAGACAAGGCTGTACCCTTTCCCCTTACCTGTTTAACATTTATGCCGAGAATATCATGAGAAACGTAAGAGATGACCAAGAACACACAGAGTTTGACTCATTTAACATCGGCGGGTACCAGATCCCGGAAATCAGATATGCTGACGACACAGTCCTCCTATCGACCAACCCAGAAGGACTTGAACAATTACTTCTGTCCACCAAAAAACACAGCGAGGCCCAGAATCTATACCTAAACACCAAGAAGACCAAAGTATTGACAACAGACAAAGTAAAGACCAAACCAGAAATTGAAATTGATAACGAAGAACTGGAAAGTGTCAATGAATTCGAATACTTAGGATCAATCATTAACAGCTCTGGCGACTGTGCAGTAGAAATTAAAAGAAGACTTGCAATTGCTTCACATAAGCTAATACAGATGAAAAACCTATGGCAAGGCACAAGCAAAGAAACAAAGTTACAACTGATCAGAGCATGTATATTCCCAGTAGCAACATACGGCTGCGAGACTTGGACACTCAATAAAACAGTTGCAAAAAAGATTACATCATTCGAAATGAAATGCTACAGAAGGATGTTGAGAATACCCTGGACAGAAAAAAAGACCAACAGAGAAGTACTGCACTCACTAAATGTACAGGAACATTGGCTCCTAAATACCATCGCAATAAGGAAGCTGAAATTTTTCGGTCATATAAAAAGACATAATAGTCTGGAAAAAACAGTGATGGAAGGCATGGTCCCTGGAAAAAGGGGAAGGGGTCGACCTAGACGACGGTGGACCCAGGACATCACAGAGAGTCTGAACTTGTCTTTGGCTGATGCAGGTCGACTTGCCCAGAATCGTGATGCGTTCAGAGCAGCTGTAATGGAGACAACGTTCTGGAAAGAATACGTCACATGATGATGATGACTCAGGAAGTTTATGGGGTATGACGATAATACAGCCCCTCATACACAGTGACTCTCCCTATTAGATGAATAAAGTGTAAGCTGTGAACATTCCAACAGGAAAGACATATATTAACTTTGTAGTTATTTGGGCAGATTGTCCACACAATTTTAGTTGATCTTTTCTGTAAACTATCTTGTCCTCATTTTCAAAGACCTGTCCAAAGATATGACTGGACAGGCAAAATAAATAGTACAGAAAAATATCAAATTTAAAGAAAAACTTAACCACTGGTTTTATTCACTTCCTCATAGAAACTTAACGTGTTTTTGTGTTGTGTACCATCATTTCATTTCTCCCCTAGACACTAGGTACATCATACACCAGACACTAGAACCAAAATAGTGACCGTGTGAGATCTAGGGAGGTAGCGTTAGGTTCCCTGCACATAATTCATCATCATCATTTATAGAGTCAGGGGCCTACATGTGCTTGACCTCACACGGTTAATACATACACGGATTTCATTCTTTTTTAGAATACCATCATAACCTCCCCAGCAAAATCTAACTTTGCTACATATATACACGTTTTAAAATAAGTAGTAACTGTGGCCTAATGGATATGATCGCAGTTTCATAATCCAGATATACCAGGTTCGAAACCTGCTGCAGGCGGTTTGGTAGCAGATCGCTTTGTGTGGATTTTTAACAATGGTATAAGCGCCGTACCGTTCAGAAAGCAATGGCAAACTACTGAATGAAAATAATTGCCTAGAAAAATCACAAACAGCCAATAAAAGCTGGGGTTGATTGCCACGTCCTGTAAAGGATAAGCAACTAACTTTTTAGTAACTTTTCAAACCTCCTGTGTAAAACAGAGGCGTACACGCCACTGATGTAGCGTTCATTGCCTTCGACCGTATGGCGACTCCTGCAGTACAGTAAAAAGTCCAGAAAATTCAAACCTGTTTTTAAACGCTTTTTTGTTGTTGTGTGTTTTCAGATTCTCCAGTGCTGCGGCGGTGTAATTCAGTGTTGGCGGCGTACAGGCTGACTGTGAATGAAGAAATTTCTCTTCAGATTTCACTAGTTTAACAGGTAAGATATACTGAAATATCCATAATTTAATTTGAATATTCAAAATGCCCACCAGCAGCATGAATACATTAGCGACATCTCTCACCAACTGATCTACAATTCTTTTAGAATTGTCTTTTTTTTCCCTTCAAAACGTAATTGAGTATTCTCCGTCATCTGAAAAATAAATCAAAATTACGTCATAGTGAAAAAATTTGTCTATCTCTTGGCTTTCAAGTGTGAAAAAAAAAATTAAAATTATATATGTTGTTAATGAAATATAAATTTTAAAAGTGTGTATACATAATATTGACATACCCTAAAGATATATATAGCGCCCAGTGTAGGAGATGTTATGGTGAAAACCACTGAACTAGTGGGTACGTATCAGGCAACCAGGAATTCCACCACCAAGAGGTACAAAAGGGGAAAAAGGACACTTTGAGAAATTCAAAACGGTGGCATATTAAAGCTAAAGCTAATATAATATATATAAAATGGTATTGAATCAGTTTTTTTATTCATCGCTGTTGGACGCCACTTGGACTATTGTTGATTACTTGCGCGATTCTTTGAGGAGAGTTTTATAGCAGGATTTCTTGTTTTTCGTTGATTATTGAATTTCTTGTACTGTACTGAATAATTCTTTTCCGTTTTGCAGTTTCCTTGCATTATTATTGCTCTTCATTTGTGTTAATATATATTACGTATTTGTCTAGGCCAGAGGTTTTCAAACTGTGCGTCGCGGCTCCCAGTGGCGTCGCGGCTCTCGGCTAAGGGCGTCGCGGTGGCTTGGGAAAAGTGTTGGGCTCGATATTATGAGCCAAGGTCCATCAATAAATATAGATCTTCGTAGGACGACATGTATGCGCCCAGGTATTATTACTTGTACCAATACGTGTCATTAGGTACTAGAAGTTATTGACAAATGCACCATAAAACTCCAGAGCAGGTCTATGTTACGAACAGCTGATCACTAACTCCCATCTACACTCACTACTAGAGAGCATGAGCAGCTTATTGATATTTCATCGGACTCCACACTGAAATCGAAGTTCGACTCTTCATCACTACCAGAGTCTTGGAGCTTGGGGAACCAGGAATATACAGAAGTAGGCAGCAAGGCCCTACGAGTTTTGATTCCATTTGCAACATCCTACTTGTGTGAGACAGGGTTTTCTGCATTGGCCGGCATGAAAACAAAATACAGATCGCGATTGAACGTCGAGAAGGAGATTCGAATCGCAATTTCCAAATTTGTGCCCAGATTTGAAGAACTGATGATGAAGAAGCAAGCTCATCTTTCTCATTGACTTTGTGACTAGTATAAGGTGTCATAAAACTGTAAGTTGATTAAATTAATTTAGTTTTTCATTTACAAAATAAATACAGTCTTATTTATTTTGTGTCCGAAACTTAACTTATTTACCCCCCACAATTGGTATCAGATGTAAAATATGCACTTATAGAAGTCATTAATATCTTTTTGGGTACAATTGCTTCTATATAATATATAGTATAGAGAGGAGCCGCGGTTATTTATGCACAGGTCAAGGGAGCCACGGACCAAAAACGTTTAAAAACCTCTGGTCTAGGCCTATATAATATTTCTTTAACACGTCTAAATTTATTGTTCTTATTTCCTGTTTGTAACTGTGGCTGACGAAGGGTGAAACCCGAAACGTCCCGTGTTTCTTGTGTACCGTTAATTTGTAAAACTGATTCAATACCGTTTTAGGGAGCCGCGCTAGTGTCTTCTTCTTTCATCCTTATCCGCCGACCGTCAAAGCAGTCAGTGGCCATTACGCCTGGTGGCGTCTTGTAGGGCAACCAAAAACTGTGCTCGGGCGGCCACCGGGGTACAGTGACCCTGGTTCATCATCTCACCTCCACCGTCCTCCGAGGCATCATTTCGTTTTCCTTCAGGGGTCCAAGCATATTTCTTGTGATCGCACCGGTCTCTTTTGGACTGGGAGCGTTAACTATCGAGTGGTTACCAAACCCTGGCGACCGGGTGACCCAGGATCAAACCCTGCCATTTGAAATATTTGGCGAGGGACTCGAGCCCTGGCTGTATCTGCCTGTACACCTGTCTCTGTACAAGAAAAAAAAAAGAATACTCACATAAAAATCAGTCTCAGGCTAGACATACTAACCTGAGATATCGCCTCGAGTAATAGCGGGCGTACGGAAAAAAAAAAAAACAACAAAAAATACCGTTTTATTTGTTAATACTTGTATATATATCTAAAGGTACTATGCACGTCCTGACACCTGGAAAACTAAATTTTTGGGATGTTATGGAAATTTCCTTATGTTGCAAAAACGCCAGAAATTTGCCTGTCGTAGAAGGCTTATATATCTAGTTTAGTTGTATTATTTTAGCTATAGCAGAGAGGCTGATGGAGACTGAAGACAAGTAACTTTTTATCAGCACGTTGATGACGATTTGAACACTACAATGGTTATTACATGGTATTTTGCTGGGATGATCTGAGTTAGTGTTTCAATTGTATTTTTGTTTGTTGCCAATGTTTTGATGAATGTTGAAGTTTCTTTAAATATACATATATGTGTTATTAATATATTTGGCCCGTTATACTTTTTTGTTATGTTTATAATGTACACTGAAAAAAATGTCATCATCATTTTTATAGCAATAAAACCCTCAGAGCTTCGATTTATGTAATGTAGTGTTATTCTCTCCCCTCATTTTCGGTATGCAGTGGTCTTATCCCCCCTTTTAATTCTTGTTTTCTTGAATCATTCATTATCAGCCTTCAATCTTGACAAAATCTAGCCCTACCTCACACGCCTAGTCTGATTGTCGTTCGTGTGATTCTAAACACAGGTGGAAGATTTGATCAGCATACCCCGTACTTCCAACGTTTTTTTTTTTAAATCATTCTTTCACTGCGCAGAGTTGAATTCCAACGCGTGCTTTCTCATTTGAATTTCAGATTTGCCCATTTTTGCCCCCACGGAATGCTGTTCTGAAACCTTTTGAGAAATCATTTATTGAGTTTGCTCTTAAGAATTGTTTAAGTTTGTTCAATTTATTAAAATAATGCTGATGCTTTCCACGTACCTCCTGCCTTGGCGGCTTGACAAAATAATTTATTTGCTGCTTTCGTTAAATCTCGAAATTTCAGCTTTGTTTCATTTTCAACAAAAAGACAGATTGTAGTGCTGAACGTTGATTGGATAATTTGTACGCTAGGTTATGTATTTAAAAGCCCGATTTAGTCAGGGGGGAGGGGCGGGGTCTTTGAGGCGCCAAAGAATAAATAAGATCACTACTTCCTTAAGTATTTCGTAGGAAACGACAAATATGAGGTACATCGGACTACAAGGCATCATGTAAAATAAGATGCTTCAAAAATCACTGCTGCAAGAACACATGAATTCTTTAGTGCAGGCCTCCTCTAAGGGGGACCATTTGCTGTATGTCACGGATTGCCTCCCCTGCTTTGCAGTAGTGGTCCAACAGTGGCCAAAACTCAAGAGTATCTAAAATGGCTCGTCAAATGTGTCTACCTTCGCACAAGATTACTCTTGGCAGAGTTGTAGATGGGTAATGACGCGTCTATCTCAAGGTAGTGTTCACAGGATATTTTCAGAAGTCAAGAACAATGCTGCATAGGGCAGAGCAATTGTCAACTTATATCTGATCCGTCGCCTTTTGTGAAGAATTAAGCAATGGTTTTAGCCCATTCAAGCCCCCAGCTGGTGTAAATCCAGCGAAATTCTTCTCTAAGAATGCGCTCTATATATGTAAATATATGTCTAAATGTATATATATATATATTAAAGAGTCTTGCTCATACGTTTGCTGTCATACATATAATAACCGAATCAACTATGATTGTTTAGTTTTAAAATAACATGTAACACATTTGATAATCAATTAGTTTTAACAGGTTAAAATAGCGTTGAAATGATGATGCATTTTAGATGCAAATTAATTTTTGTCTTCATTGAGACTTAGGTGAGGATTTTAAAGAAAAAAAATATTGTCCTTTGCTGTTTCCTGGTAATCATAACTTAACTGATCTAGGTGAGTCATGCAGCCGTGGTTTCGTCAGTTCTTCTGTGATGATGACCCTTCACAGTCTGATAGCTTTGTTCTACGAACAGTCTGTTAGCTTCGTTCCACGAACTTTAGACAAAAATAAAAAGAACAAATGCATCTACTAAGTACATTTGTGGGCTGCAAATTAACAGGCGCATTGTCTCGCTGTCCACCCACCAATGTTAGCCTCTCTGAATAATTATATTCTTGAGTATACACAGCGTAGCTCAGGGAAGATGATTAGAAATCACCAATATCCTTCTGGGTATTAAACTGGGAAAATATGTGCATAGACAGCGAGAGCAATGATTTGCCTGAATTACAACTTACAAGGTACATATATCTCAAAAAATGATACTATACACTTGAGGCGCTTGTGATGTAATCATCACTCATCACTGCTCCAGTCGGAGTCTGGGGTTGCTGCTGCTTTCGCGTTTCTGCGTGAATTAGCAAACACCAGCGCTTGCTGTAGTGGTTCATGAACATACTGTTTTCATATGTTGAGGTTGCCAGCCTCATATATATAACCTCTTAGCAAGAAAAACATGTCAAATTCACATTTGTAAAATAAATGTTTACACTTACCCCAAAGTAACTTTTGGGAACACAATTTCCTGGCACAGTTTAGAATGGACACAGCACTTAGGATGCTTTCGAATCACTTAGTCTGGAAATTGTAGAAGTCCTGTTATGACGGGTGATCTGATTCCTTATGACTCCAGTCTTTGTATTTACAAAATGCGGGTTTACTTTTAAGTTTCAAAGTTGCCCAAATACTAGATTTGTCCTGACCCTTTAAGTTTCCAGTCTTTGCATTTAAAAATGCGGGTTTACTTTTAAGTTTTAAAGTTGCCCAAATACTTCGATCTGTCACTTATAATTTTGGAATTTGTAGTCCAGTCCTTCTCTTTCTGGCTCTGGTGAATTGCTAGTTTGACGTGGCAATGCAGTCTGATTTAAGACTAGATTATATTTCCAATTCTCAGTTCAAAATCCCAGGTTGTATTTCCGACGAATTTTCCAATGAAAGTCAATGTCTCTTCCGTCTCTCGAATCAAACCAATCGGAAGCTATTTAGCACTTTCTTGGTTGGGGTGTTTAAATCACAATGCTCCCGCGTATTTTAAAATATTACATTTCAAAATTTCGCCGCGTGACCTCTTTCTAATAATGCTGTAATACTTCCGCCCAGATTGTCTCCTCTACCAGGTCATCTGTAATAATTACACAGGGATGCCCCGCGGAAGCGATTATCTACTTATCACCCGTGTCTTTGCCCATCCATCAGACGCCTTTCTTTTCATCGATCGTACGTGACCAAATTGTACAAACGCAGATCGCCTCAAAGGTGGCTAGGCGACTTACGTGATAAATGTATTATCCGCAGCCTGGTCTAATTAACCTGGCATTATTACGGTTCATCTGGCGAAACGTAAACACGTCTGGGAGTGGTCACAGCAAGAATGATGAAGGTGCGTAAAATATGCCAAATTAAAAGCGGATGAAGGAGTGAGAGAAGGGCTGAAAAGTACACGTACAAACGTTTTGTCACACTGTAGGGACTCCATGCTCGATATGGATCGAAAAGGGAAGCAATAATGATTGATGTATTTGAAAGGCGATCACAACTACGGGAAAATTGCGAAATAAAAAATAAAATTGGAAAAGTCACGATCCCCACAAGCTAGAGACATAATTAATTCATCCGGGGATTCATGAAAGTCCAGTCTAGTGGGCCCGTCCATTGTATATCTGTTAATGACGTCATAATCCATTAAAACTTGTCCGTCCAATGGAAAATGGGGCTATAATTAGATTTATATTTTTGAGACCCTTTCTTCATCTCCATACTAAAAGGCTTCAGTAGCACTGGCTCTTACTTCGGTAGATCTTTCCCAGCGCTTCAAGAGGCTGAGTATTTAGAGCGATTGCTTTTCGAAGCAAAGTTACACGGTTCGAAACTTGGTAGATTAACGCTCTTTTCTACTCAATTGTAAATAAGTAGGGTACCTGACTCTTGCTGATGAGTTACGGAAGGCAAAAGCAGCGCTTCATAAAACTGGACCTAGTATGGTGAAGTCTGTATTGTTATTGTTAATCAAAATCGACATCATAGCACTCCAGGCAAACCCATAGGTGCTCAGTATCCCGCAGCAAATGTCAAAGGGTATGAATGCTAATTGCTTCTGTTGCGCACTGGTTGTATACACGGCGGATGCGTCCTCTCATACGTCCATCCCTGCTGGTCTTACGTTTGATGCCGATTTCCAGCAGTCTTAGCTTTGATGATTCATCGATTGCAGGGTCATTCTCTAATAGACGAACATGAATCGCCCTCAGTATTTCTTCCTTATTCATGGCCAAAGCACCATTTATGTGTGCTCTTGAAGCTAGTCTGTCAGCTCTTTCATTGCCACGTACCCCGGCATGACCAGGACAGAAGATCTATATCAGTTCTTGAAGATTCGTTGCTTCTGTTGCAGTTTTCCATTCATGTCGAAGCCAACCATTTTGGACCTTTCGAAGGATGGATTGTGAGTCTGATACAATAACTGCCTTTGTTAATAATGTCTCAGACAGCCATCTTAAGGCAGCAGTAACTGCCTCTACCTCCATTCTGTAATAATTCACTACCCTACGGCAGTATGTGGTTTCTTCTTTGGTCTTCGCCGATGACTGACAAAGCAGTGGTGGTGTCTTGTAGGACAGCAACAAACTGTCTCCACTTTGCTCTGTCGGCAGCCATCCTTCGTGTGGTGTCTTGGCTCTGAGTATTGCTTTGAATCTCTGCCTACACAGTTCTCCGCCAGGTAGCTTTGGTCTGACCTCGCTTTCGCTGTCCTTCTGGAGTTCATAGCATGGCATTTCTGGTGATGGTCTCAGGGTCTCTTCTGAGAATGAGGCCAACCCAATTCTGGCGTCTACCCGCTGTGATAGTGTCAGGGTCTGTCACAAAATGGTTTGTGCGCTATCATGTGCACTCCGGCAGTATTACATTACTTTTACTGTGCGGGCGAAATTTTGATATTTCTCTCTCTCCCTGCCCTAACTTGACCCATTTCTGTCAACACAGAAAACTCATCCGAAGGTCAGTGTTTACATAACTTTCACACTTCAATTTACTTCATTTCGACGGTCCATTCCTGAGGGATTAATTAAGTCACAAAAAACGCGACGATCCCACATGGACTCCAGGTGAAAGGCTACAAGATTGGAGTCTTTCCTTTCAATTCGTCAGAGTAATAGACTCGCAATATTGGAGGTACGGATAAACCATGAATATGTCCAGACAGACGGTCGAATTGCACCGAGTCATAGTCTGATAACGACGTCTGAATTACAGGGAATAAGCAAGTCAGATAATCCCCAATCCGGCAAGATATTTTGAAGTGTGATAAGTGTAACGTTACCAATTAATAATCGGATGTTTACAATCCAATTTTAGAAAGTAGTGGGTTGAAATTTTGCACTAGATGAGTCATGCAAAATATTTCATCATAAAGTTGGCATAACAAAAACTTTCAAATAAGATTGGCTGGCATTTTGAGGCGCGAATAACAATTGCGTCGATTTGGCGTTTGTCCCAACTGCCCGGAAACAAGGGGCAGGAAATCTACAATATATATTGTAGAACAACTTTGACACACGATACTGCATTCCATAAATCGTCACCAGTAGACAGCGTAGACCTTGCTATAGGAAAGAATTTATTAGGAACGGAAACACGTATTAGAGCATCTTTTACCCACTGGAAAAGAAAACTCTCCAAAATTAATACGGACCCTGACTCCTACAGAAAACTACACACAAAGTCACAGAGGAATTCTGAAATAAAAAAAAATACCAGACGTGAGTTCGAGGCAAATCGTATTAACTTGCCGAGACTATTTATCTGAGCAGAAAATCTAAAATTCTCAATTTTATTGAGTTGGTGGTACGGATCGGAGAGGCCAATTCCGGAACAACTTTACGAACGATACCAGCTGTCATACTATTCTGTGTTTCTAAGCCAGAGATTGACACTTGAAGATCCTTGCCTGGACCAAGAGCGGTAACTTCTAGACATCTGGAAACGTGCCCTCGACATGGAGACGAATTGACGGAACCAGCAATTCAGGAATTTGGAAAGATAAGTCATAGCTCTAGTTGGCCAGAACAACAGACTTTATTTCTAAAACTGATTTTCAGTCAATGATGATTATCTAACTATCTCTAAGATTTACTAGTTTATATTTATTTAAATTTGTTCCAAAAGCGATTGATCATTAAATTTTGTATATGTTGATTTTGATAAATCCATAGTCGAATTAATGATTACAGAGCGTGAGGCACATGTGTTAGTCCTGATTTGAATATATATAGTTCTATCTACACATGAAGAGCCACTAACAATAATAATAATAATAACAATAGTAACAATTATAACAATAATAATAATCAGAGGAATCTCGCTGGAATAAACCAGCTGGGGGCTAACGAGCTAACGAATTATAAGATAACCCAATCCTTCACAAAAGTTGACGGCAGATACTAGAGTTAACATTGCTAAGAAACATTCAGCATTGTTCTCGCTTTTCTGAATATCTTGTGAAACTACCTTGAGGTAGAAGCATCATTATCCTTCTACCTACAACTCTGCCAAGAGTAATCTTGAGCGAAGGTAGACACCTTTGAAGACCCAAAATTAGTTACTCTTGAAGTTTCGGCCACAGTTGGACCACTACTGCAGAGCTAAGGGGAGGCAATCCGTGACAGGGTCTCTTCTGAGAATGAGGCCAACCCAATTCCGGCGTCTACCCGCTATGATAGTGCGCATGTCATCTTGGAGGGTCCGAGTTAGCAGTTTTTCGTTAGTGTTGGCGTTCGGCCGGAAAATTCGAAGACTTCTCCTGTGTATCTGGTTTGGTACTACCTTTTATTGTTCTCTGCTTCTCTCCGTCATGTCTCCTACATTGTCACTTCTCATTTTTACTCGCACTCTTCTACTTTCTTATCATTTCTTCTTCTCCCTATCTTAATCTACTTTATTCTCACTGAGAATCTTATCATATGCAATTCATTTTCGAAGAATGTAATACTATCATTGTCTTAGAATGCGAAGATGTGTGTATATCTGTGTGTGTGTGTGTGTGTGTGTGTGTGTGTGTGTTTGTGTGTGTGTGTATCTGTGTGTGTGTGAGCAGATATAACTAAAAGGTAAAGGTTGTCCCATAGAGGAGTGAAGTGTTAGAGACTTCACTAAAGCAAGCCCAGCATCGAGAGGTGGGGGGGGGGGTGACTAGTTCCCGTCCTGGCTGCCTTTTCCTTCTCCGACTGAAGAGCAGAATCAGGTACCCAGTTACAGCTGGGTGGACTGGAGCGTGACGATACCGTGATTCGAACCTGACACCTTTGCCGCGAGAGACCAGACGTTAAACACTGTGCCTGTTGGACGCGCAGTGAGCAGGTGTACTTTGTTAAAAATATTTTCAAGGCTTTAAGATGGTTTTATGCTATAATAGTGCGTAAGAAAGAATTTTGTCAACAGTGTGCTGATATATGCGAGAGTGCGTTTATATCTTAAAAAACCCTAACCCTAACGCATTGTATTGATGATGTCAGAGTGGCTAAGAGGTTTGGCGTCCGCTTTGAATTCTAGAGGTACCGGGTTCGATTCCCAGTGCAGGGAATATTTTTTTTTCAGAACCAGTTGTCCAAATATGTCATACTCCCCCCGGGTCTCATGGGTAGTGAGATCGGACACCTAGCCTTCTCGGACAATGGCGAAAAAATAGTATGTACCATGTGCAAGTTGCGCACGTTAAAAATCCCACGGCAGTTGGAAATCATAAAGAGTAGGCCTATCAGGCCGCTGCCCTGGCAAAATTTAAAAAAATTAGAAACCTACCCACTACAAAAATATTTATAGAATGTGTGATTCCTATACGCACACTGGGATTCTCGTTGGTGCTGCGGAGTTCGTACACTGTGCTGAGATCCTCCTTGCGTGATCTAAGGGAGGAGATTGGAGCACTGATGGAGTTGTCCGTGTGCATTGAAGATGGTCCTTCAAACCGAACCAAACTAATATTGATGATACGTGCAAACACGTAGATTTATTGTTGACGGTTTGACCGTATGAATGAGTGTCAGGACACAGGATGAAAGACATAGGGCAGACGGGTCTGCGTACCCAATTCTCACCCCTTTCGATATAAAGTTCGTTCGTTCGTTCATTCGTTCACTCTATCTCGTTCAGTTCATCTCTCCGTTTTCTACCTCTCTTTTTCATTGCCCTCCACTTCCCCCCACTCCCCACCCCTTCCGCCGCTCTCTTTTCCATCATGAATCACCTCCACTGTGTACGCCATCTCCAACTACTTAACCTTTACCAAAACGTGTTTTTTGATCGCGCAATAATTTGATTGCGATCAATGATTACTTGCTCAACTGAACTAATCCATTGCCGCACATACAGAGGAATGTTTACATGGACGCACGTAATCTCTGTAGGAAAATCCCACTTTGCACTTATATTGACCAAGTATGAACTAACAAGGTTGACACAACACTAAACATTCCACTTAATCATTCTTTCTTATAACTGCCATTTCCCGCATAAAACATCACTATACATGGAGTGTATAGTTTGTTGTTCTTAGTACTTTTTTCCCGCCAGCTCTGATTGGTCACTCTGGACTATATGCCATAGCGGTGAATTGGAATAAATGGATAATATTTTTTTAACGTTTTTTGTGTTGTTTGCACCCATTATTCCTATATGAAACTGTTTAGTACCTCAAGGTAAAAAAAACATTTTTTTTATGATCCGGTTACACGCCTATTGAGGCATATTGGAAATATGGTGTTAGGTTCGTATTTTCTTGACCATACGGCACACTAGGGGTGATGTGGTCAGCAACGCGCCGGCCGCTTTTAACCTTCCCAGAGTTGCTATAGTACCCAATTCATGAGGTTGAGTTGGCCGCAGAGCCGTTTGCGGTCTAAAAAATCCCACCTCAACTGGGGATCGAACCGTGGAGCACTGAGCTCGGAAGCCAGTGCACTAATAAAGGGGATAATTAATTGTCCGTTGTTATTTCCTTCACCAAGTTTTATCATTCTCTGTCTGTTGTTTCAAAATATTTGGCCATGTAAAAGAGCACAACATCTTGCTGAAGACCATAGTGAAAGGCAGAGTTGAAGGCAAACGTGCAAGAGGACGATAGCGATATAAGTGGCAACATTGCATCAAGATATGGATAGGAAAGAGTCTGCCGGAGAGCACCATCTTGATACAAGAAAAAAGTCGTCTGTCATCCATCGAAGGCGACATTCATTTTGGAGATGGCTGTTGAGGACGATTGTTGTTTTTTTTGTCTTCTTGCCTTCTTCGTCGTTTTTTACACGCTTTTATTTAACTTCACTTGTATGTCACTTTCAAAACTTGCAATCGATTTTTCAATCACTTCAAGATGAGCTATAGATCTAAAACTTGGCATAGTTGTGTATTCCCGATGACAATACAATAATCAGTCAATTATTTAATAATTTAATATTGTAATTATGACATTATGAGTAATTAAAGTTTTTCTTAAAGAAATGTAAACAAATCAGGGGCCATAATCAAGCTAATTAAAAATTTAAGAGTACGTGGTGTGCTTTATTGTTTTCTATGCGTAAAACAGGGCAGTACTCAAACAAGCTAAATCAAGGGAAACAATCCAAATTATAAAATTATGAATCAAGGGAAAGTTAAGTTCGATCTCTAGATGGCCTTCAAATTGAAGAAATTGATTGCACCAAATTAACAGGCACAAAGCCATGCAATATTGACGCTCTAAAAGAAATGGATCGCTCAAGAAATTTTAGACCAGATTTACAATAAGTAAAAATATTGTTTATGTGTTAGTATGTCATAATTTTCTAACACTAAAAAGAAGAAATATAAAAAAAATATATTTAAAACACGCTTTTAGTGCACTAAAAACCCAAAAATAATTTTTCAAGGAGTTTATACGCGTGCAGTCAAAAAATGTAACATCAAATTGACAAAAAGCGTAGGGCGCTGATTCTGCACAAAATTAACTTTTGCTTTATACTTCATTAGACACTTATGGATTAAATATATAATAAGCGCTTAAGCGTCCCACGCTTTTTGTCAATTTGATGTTACATTTAATTATTTTTATAAGATTTACTAACCTCCATTTCCCTTCGCAAATTTCTTAAGAACACTGTAAACTCCACAGATATGAATTAAAAATCCACACAGGAATAATGTATTAGAACCGGCTATGGGAAAATCTTCTGCGCCACGATGTTGAAAATTCAATACTCCCGTTCTGTCGAACTTCTCATTATATGTCTGGGTACCCAGTGTGTCAGAAATCGTCCAACTCCGCCCATAAACCAATCGCCAAAAGTCCATCTGGTCGCCTAGGCCTTGGCTCTCTCTTTTCCTCAGTGCGTGTCACTGGCTGAAAGGGGGTAGTCTCTCGCAACAAACTTTCAATGCCGTGCTGCATGTCGTTTTGCAAGACAAACAGGTGTTTGATGATTGGCCGGCTAATGCAGAAACCCACGCCTCCTCTGTCACAAAGCTATCTGTCTTTTGGTTGCTTTCCGTGTCATTCTCTGTGCGCAATCTTTTAATCTCTCTATTCATTATCCACTTTCTACGTGTCACGAGTCCTTTGTTGTCCATCGGCCGCGCCAGCGCCATTGTCCCAATGCGGTACGACTCTGGTTTGTTTAAACAGGGGATTATCAAATAAAGAGTTGTTTCTAGTGCCAAGCCGGGCGTCTCTCGAAGTAAATAATACTTAATCTGGCATTAATCGCTTTGTTTAACCGGGGATTATGTATCAAAATTCGTACTATAGCCATGTGGGTTTCCCAAGATTTTGATGAAGCCACGTGTGTTTTGAAAGATAGCGCAGTGTGGTGAAATAAATCAAAGGAATGTAAAGTTACACATTAGATACAAGTCGTGATTAAGAGAGATTACTCCAACAACGATGAACGATCAAAATATGGGAGAAATAAAATAAGAAAGATGTTAGAAAAGGTAGATCGATAAGGCTTGGCGCCTTTATCACTGCATATAATGAAACAAAAAGGCAGATAAAGACACCAAAAAAGGTAGATTCTCCACGGGTAGCAGAACAATAATAATTGAATGAATGAAACACTGATAACAAATCCAACAGAGACTCGCGAAGTACATACACCACACTCACACATATGAGATGCTGAATTTGTGTAAGAGAAACCATTATCTGATTCCCAATGTGAAAGAGAAAATATCGAGCAGCGAAAAAAATAAATTGATCTCAGAGTCTGACAATGAAAATAATTCGTTCTCAAGAGTGAAAATAAAATTGTCACCGCTAGAGAGGTCTCGATAGCCAGTTCCTCAGGAGAGTTGTCGCCCATAAAATGCGGTCGCCTATATAAAGCCGGCACGTCACCACCGGCTGGCAAATTTTTGTATAATTTTTTTTTTTTTTTTTTTGCTCTAAAATACGGAATTCAGATTGCACTTTGGAAATGCAATCGACATTATGCCCTACTTGCTTAAAAAAAAATACTTAACAAATTTTCTTCTTTATGCAATATTTATTTGTGAATTTTTTTAAAAAGAGTATACGATTCTGATAATAGGAAAATAACGTTGAATGTAAATGGTTTTTTTGTTGTTGTAATTTCCAGTGGAAACAAAACAAGTGGTTAGTAGTAATTTGAAGAATCTGCCAGACTATTTGCAATAAATAAAATATTACAGCCAAGGAAGACCATATAGATAAAGAAGACATTCTACGCTAGGCTTATATGTAGAAAAGGTCACGGTTCTTTTTATTCCACGGGAAATAAGTCATGTATACAAAGGGAGATAATATTAGGGGATCCGGTTACATGTTCATTGAGGTATATTGGGAACATGGTGTTAGGCCCATATTTTCTTGATCATCGGCACACTAAGGTTGATGTGGTCAGCATCACGCCGGCCGCCTTAACCTTCCTAGAGTTGCTATGATACCCAGTTCATGAGATTGGGTCAACCCCGGAGCCGTTTGCGGTCTACATATCCTGCCTCAACTGGGGATCGAACCATGGACCACCGAGATAGGAAGCCAGTGCACAAACGCTGCGCCACCGCAGCTCTTGATATATTATTAGATGTAGGAAAATTAATGAATACCATTCCTTTTGTTTGGGGTAGATGTTATGCTTGTTGTTCTATGAACGACTAAGTAAGAAAGTTATATAAACGTTGTGTTTCATATAGAAAGTACGAAGAAAGCGCAAGGCGAAAACAGCGTTATCTGAATTAAATAACTTAAAAGCCCCGAATAAACAAAGAAAGAACAGGATTATTGAATAGGATGGGAGCCGCGCTGGTGTAATGGTTACCGCACTGCGCTGGCGATCGGGTGATCCAGGTTCAAGCCCGGACAAGTACATTTGAAGAAGTGTCGTCGACCGGAAGTTGGATAATTCGAGCCCTGGCGAAGACATTTGCAGGAGTATCGTGGACCAGGGACTGGAATAACCTGAACGGCTCCTGAGCCGACCCAGCTCTAATGGGTACCCTCCAAAGACGGCGAGTATCTGCCTGAATAGCGAGAGGTCAACTTTCAGCGTACAGGGAAAATAGGATACTCACGTAAAATCAGTCTCAGGTTAGATATACTATCCGGAGATTTCGCCTCGAGTAATAGCGAACGTACGTTTAAAAAAAAAAGGTACAAGGTGACCTACATGAAAGTTCTTTGGGCACGCAAAGTCATTATGTAAAACACTTTGCAACATAAACTACCTCTACAAGAGCATGTGACTGCTTGGTGCAGGCTAACTACAAGGGAACCACCTACAGTAGTGACTCTATGCCCCATAAGGAACGCACATGAACCATGATGATGACGATACCTGTATACCAGAAGGTCAATCAATCAATACCCTTTAGGTCCCCAAGGAGCATAGGCCTTCAACAAACACATGCCAAGTCTTCCTGTCCTGTGCCATCCTCTCAAGTTCTTTCCATGTTTTCCATATCATGTTCACCTCTGTATCCAGTTCTCTTCTCCATGTGTTTTTTGGTCTACCTCTGCCTCTCTTTTGCTGTGGATTCCAGAACAAGGACTGTCTTGTAATGGCTATCAACAGGTCTCCTCAGTGTGTGTCCTATCCATCCTATTCTTTTCAACTCTTGTTCCACTGGCACTTGTCTGGCTCTTGTCATCAATTCCACATTTGTGACTTTGTCATACCATTTCAGTCCTTCTATTCTACGCACGCACCCGTTTATAAAAGTCTGTAGCTTTTTGGTTGTTGTTTTTGTTGCTCTCCATGTCTCAGAGCTATAAAATTAGGACTGACTTGACATTTGAGTTGAAGATTCTTATTTTCATGTTGGACTTGATTTCTCTTGTTCTCCATATGTTTCTCAATGCAATGAAAGCTCCTCTTGCTTTTTGTATTCTTATTTTGATATCATTGTCTGTCCCTCCAACTTTGTCTATATTACTGCTGTCATGAAATATTCTAATCCACATATATAAATTATTAGGTAAATATGAAGCCTAACAAATAAAATTAATAAAGAGAAGAGCAATGGTAAAATGACATTGCTGTCACAAGGAATGTACTCGAAATCCCCCTTGTTTTCTGCTTCGTCTGCAAATTGTAACGCTTTCACGTTGATAGTAAAAGCTTACTGTATTATACCCGCTTTCTTCAATGAAACGTGTGCTGTATTTCTTGGAAAAAACATTGAGACGTACTGCGTAATGACCTAAATTAATCCTAACATTAATTATATTACGTTACCAAAACGAACGAACAGATGGACAAAAGAATAGCGAGAGGGGAGGGCTGAAAATCAGGAACGCATGCAACACGCGACGCGCGATATACAAATGCTGGCATCACGCGTGTAAGTCTACAAGCACTAACTTTTTCAGACGGACAGTGATAAAATACACTACCCTTTCCCAGAGTTAGGTTTATAAATCATAACAGACTCTTATTAGAAAAGATAACATTAGATGGGTTTACGGTTGAAAACATAACAGTACCCAGACAGCACATCTTCCAAACAGGAGGTAGTAGAAAATACATATTTTGAACGCAGCCACGTAGCTCTTTTAAAGTGGGAAAATTGGGTTCCTTAGGGCTTGCTGACAAATAATATGTAAAACGTTACGCCAATAGTCCAGGAATTAATAAATTATACCCAAAATAAAATAGTGAGGCTGCCTGACAGCATGAAATCATTTCTGCTCATAAAATTTTTTTATAACGTGTTTGAAAAAAAAACCTTACGTTACATAAATAGCCTACCATGTAAACTCCAAATTGATTGGAGCGCAACAAATGAAAGCCTACCCACGATTGGTCGGGCTATAAATACTATCTTGGTTGTTGGGGGAGACGGGAAAAGATAACATTTTTTCAAACACTTGTCGAAACGTGGCTCATTGGCCAGTCTCGCTGATATACACACTTGGGAGCGTTAGTTCGAGACCACTTGTTTAAAATAGCTTGATAAAGCATCAGTGCGTTGAAGCCAGCATATATTTGGCTCAATAAAAGCCTGGAACATAGGCAGATAGGAATTTGTGCCAGTTTGTGCCAGAATTCATTGCTAATCAACGTATCTGTGTTATTCGTATGAATTGTGGTAAGCTTGAACCATTTAATATCTTTTAATGAAAATTGAATGTGAATTGTTGATTTATGCCTGTATATATATGTGTAGTTCAGTGGCAAACGTGAGGTAAAGCCTAAAATGCTCCAGCCTGAACAGAGGGTGTCGGAGAAAAGTAAAACGGCATGGAATGGCCAAATAGTACACTGACACCTGGATGATTGACTAGAAAGAAATAATGCTGGAAGTGCAGAGGCGTAGTAACCATTAAGAAGGGTAATACTGGAATAAAGTATTTCAAATGAAGCTGACTGTTGGCCTAACGCTCTGAACGCAATGTTTGTGCTGTATTGTGATCAGTGTAAAAGAGAATATAAATTAGTTATGAAGTAGAAGGTACATCCTTCTTGATTTCAGGGACAGTGGTCTTGATGGTACTGAGCAGCATCTGGTCAGAGATTTGCTGAATCCAGAGTCGGACAGCATACTCCTTGGTCTTTTTAGCTATCAGTGAGGTGTCTCCTGAGCCCAGAGGAGAATTCGAGCAGAGGAGTCCTTTCCTGCCGCCATCACTCAAGATAAGCAGAGTTGGCCAGCTGAGCTCAACATTATGTCCCCTCATCTTGAAATAACTTTATAAAAATACTATTCAGAGGGGAATTTACTTGTCTTAAAATCAGGAACTGTGAACATCTCCAATACTGGTCCCTAAAGACAAACTATTGAAGTCATGATGACAAATACCAACAGAGCTTGAACAAAACAAAACCAGTATTACCTCATTTTACTACTACACAACTGACACACATAGAACATTTGTAATAATATATGTCACTACAATATTCATATTAAATACATTCTGTACATAACTTGTAATTTAAATTGATTGTGATTCCTGGTTCCCTTGTAGTTGAATCAGGACACATATTCATTCATGCCAGTAATGAATACATATTGTTATTTGAAAGTTTATTAGTGACTCTTTTAAGATATCTTTGTAGAGTGTTATATGTATGTGAGTGTCACCGTGTTGTCAAGAGTAGTGGATTAAATTAAATTGTTTATCTGTCTGTTGTTGTGACTTACACTTCACCATACTCATACCCTAGACACATAACGTAGCATCACCCTATTCCAGAATAATTCTGACTGAGATATATAGATATGTGGTAGCAAGTAAGGTTATCTATAATACACTACTCTTAATAGATATAGATACCTTCACAGCTGATCTCAGTCAGTACACTAAGTTCCCTATAAGTATTTATAACATCCCACTTCACCACATATATTGGGGTCTCGCTCTTGGGATTTTGAATCTTTAACTATTAAAAATATTGGGGGTAATTCACTTCAGGGAATATAAGAATTAAAAGGTATCCTTGGGTGGAATTAAATAAGGTTGAGCTCACGGTGCCTGTGTTGTCCATTAGAGATTGAATTGTTGGTTAGACATTGTATAAATTTACATAATAGACAATGGCGGACCTGGCCAAATTTCGATCTGCTGCGGTTCAGACTGCAAAAGAGTTAGGATTAGATGGGCAAGTTATGGTTGCCTATGTCACAACGGAATGTGACAAATTTATTGAACGCGAAGAAAGAAGATTAGAAAAAGAGGCCGAAAGAAAGTTGGAGGCTGAGACTAAGAGGTTGCAGATTGAGGCTGACAAAGAGGCTAAGAAATTGGAAGCAGAAGAGAAGAAATTAGCTGCAGAAAGGGAAGCCGAGGAAAGAAGACAGACTGCAGAAAGGGAAGAGAAGAGATTAGCTGCAGAGAGGGAAGCAGAAAAGGAGGAGAAGAGATTACAAAGGGAACATGAGTTACGACTAAGGGAGTTTGAGTTTCAAGGCCATGCTCCTGAAAATGGTGCCAGTCCCTTTGCCTCTGATGCTACGGTTACTCAGGGAGCCTCGACCTCAGCTATGAACTTTCATTTAGATCATTTTGTTGAGAAAGACGATGATATTGAGAGCTATATAAATAGGTACGAACTATTAGCTACCACGTATGGGTTAGAGAGAGAAAGGTGGAGCTTAAAGTTATCTCAGGGACTTCGTGGGGCAGCTTATGAAGTTTTTGCAAAAATGAGCAGAGGTGATCAGGAAAATTATGACATGCTAAAGCAGGCTCTTTTGTTAAGGTATGAAAAGAATGCAGAGTTTTACAGGAAAAAATTTAGGAATGCTAAACTACTGTCAGGTGAAACCTATCACCAGTTCTCTGCACGAATCGAGACATACTTGGAGAAATGGACTTCTCTGGGGAAAACCCAAGATCTTAAGGAAATGGTCCTTATAGAGCAACTAAGAGAGTCCATGGCTCCAGACCTGAGAAAGTTTCTCATGGAACAAGGTGCAGAGAGGCTGGGTGAGTTGCTAAATGTTGCTGAAAGGTATCAAGCAGCTCAAGCAGAGGTAACAGGTAATAAAAAGAAACAGGTGGACAACTTTAGGGCACCACAGAACTTTAATAAATTTGATCCTAGGGATCAAAATAAAGGTAAGCACCAATTTGATAGGCCACGGTATGACAATAAAAATAAATTCCCACAATTCGATGAAAGGAAATATGATGAAAGAAAATCTTTCAACCAAGGAAAAAGGTGGTGTAAAAATTGTCAGATGGACAATCATGACACTGACCGTTGCAGAAGGAAACCTGTGTATATGGCAACCCTTCAGGTCAGGTCGACCTCAAGACAGGAGGAGGATATTATGTTAGATACCACTCCAGAAGAGATGAGGAAGGCACAGGCTGGGGATAAAACACTCAAGCCTTGTTTCAGAAAATTGTCAACTTGTCATACAACTCCAGGCAAGGGAGATTTTTACATGAAAAACAAGTTGATGTATAGGAAGACTGGAGCTAGATCCAATGGTCACAGACAGCTGGTTCTTCCAAAAAGATATAGGACAGAATTAATAAGGAGCCTACATGTGAAACCAGATGGGGACCATGAGAAGATAGGTACCATCATTCAAAAGGTGGCTCACAATTATTATTGGCCCAAAGCAAGATGGGACATTGAAAATTTTGTAGAAAGGTGTAGCATAGCACATGAGGGAACACCCACAAGTGGGAACATGGATCAGGACCTGGACACGCCACGGGGCAAAATTAGGCCTGACAATAAAAGGAAAAATAAATTTGATAAAGTGGACCAAATGGAATGGGAAGCCCCTTTTCACGGACAAGCTTCACTTAACTGTTTTACAATGGCCACTATGCGGAGAGTGCAAACAGATGTCTTACCCCAGGATAAGCCGAAAATCCCTCAATCGGACTTAAACAAACTGGAGGAAGAAGATGTAGAGAGGAAATCTCTCATCAAGAATTTTAAGAGGGGAGACAGCCCCAAAAGAAAAATTGGTAGCGGTCGTTTTGTGAATGATAACCCTGGGAGGAAAAATCATCACTATAAAGCTTCGAGTGGAAGAGACCATACCGGTGCAAGGACAAATAGGTCCACACAATTAAAGGTCCATATGTAGCTATGTTAAGAACGTGGACTGATGAAAAGGCAGAGGAAAACATTACATCTTCATACCAATATGTGAATGAGCTGACCACTCGGTTGAAAACTGGCTGGAAACTTGCCAATGAAAATTTGAAACAAGCCAGGAAGAAACATGCTGCCTATTATAACAGGAAGGCGAAAGACAGAAATTTGGCTGTGGGAGAGAAGGTACTGCTTCTTTTGCCCGGGAGTCAGAATAAGTTACAAATTGGATGGCAGGGTCCATATACAGTTCTAGAGAAGGTGTCTAGAACAAATTATAAGATAGATAAGAAGGGGAAAGAAAAAATCTATCATGTGAATCTCCTGAAGAAATATTTGGAAAGAGAACATCAGGAAGAGACACACTTGTTGACCTTGTCCATCGCCATGGAGATGAAAAAGGAACCACTTTCATCATTTGAATATCCATTACACCCCTGTGAGACAGCAGCACAGGTGAAAATCAGTACACATTTAACGAAAACTCAGAAAGAGAGAGTGCAACAGGTTCTAAATAATCATGCAGAGGTGTTAACAGACCGACCAGGGCATACAAACCTATTGGAATATGATATGAAACTAATAGACTCCACACCTGTCTGTATGAAACCATATTCTATTCCGTTTGCTAAGGAAAAAGCTTTGAAGGAAGAGATAGACTATCTATTGAAGGAAGGAATTATTTCGCACAGTGAGTCTTCGTATAGTTCCGGGGTGGTACTCTTAAGGAAGCCCTCTGGAGAACATAGACTCTGTATAGATTACAGGAGACTGAATGCTATTACAGAAGGACAGGTGGATCCATTGCCGGATACAAATCAGCTGTTTGCCAGGTTAAATAAAGCTAAATATTTCTCAAAAGTGGATCTGAGTAAAGGATACTATCAGATTCCAGTAAAACCTGAGGTTAGACCATACCTAGCTTTTAGTACCTCAGAAGGACACTATGAGTTTAATAGATTGCCATTTGGATTGAAGAATGCGCCTAGTGTCTTCTCTAGAATGATGAGAAAATTATTGGATCCTCTGAATAATCCCTGTATAACAAATTTTATGGATGATATCCTTATAGCAACAGAAACATTTGAGGAACACATTGACTCTCTGAACATGCTGTTTAATCGACTTAGGGAGGCAAATTTAACAGCCCGACCAACCAAATGTTGCGTTGGATGTAAAGAATTGGAATTTTTGGGACACACAGTTTATCAGGGAAATATGACCCCTGACCCAAAGAATTTAGAAAAACTACAGAAAGCCCCGAGACCACAAACCAAGAAGGACGTGAGATCCTTTGTCTCATTATGTGGTTTCTACCAGAAGTATATCAAAAACTTTAATTCCATATGTGCACCTTTAACGGAATTGACACGTAAAGGACTTCCAGATCGCATTACATGGACACCACAATGTGAAATGACTTACCAAGAATTGAAGGAAAAGCTCACAAGTAAACCCATTTTGAAATTACCTGACTTAAGTCAAGAATTCATAGTAAGGACGGATGCAAGTAATATTGGGTTAGGTGCAACTCTACTACAGAAATCAGATGCATTGGATGGGGAATTAAGCCCAGTGGCATATGCTTGCAGAAAGTTGAATAAAGCTGAAATCAACTACTCAACTAGCGAAAAAGAATGTCTTGCAGTAATATGGGCAATAAAGAAATTCAATATTTATCTATATGGGAAGGCATTTAAGTTGCAAACTGACCACAAACCTTTATCGTTTTTAGCACAGGCTAAGCATGAGAACTCTAGGTTACTCCGATGGTCTTTGCTTCTGGCTCCATATAATTTTAGCATTGAATATATATCTGGAAAAACCAATCTGGGAGCGGATTTTTTAAGCCGCCATCCGTGTGATGAGAATCACCGTAAACCCCAGAAATAATAATAAATTTCTCTATGTGTATATAGAATAAAGGACTGACATATAATGTCTGTTTTAAGAGGGGAGGTGTCATGAAATATTCTAATCCACATATATAAATTATTAGGTAAATATGAAGCCTAACAAATAAAATTAATAAAGAGAAGAGCAATGGTAAAATGACATTGCTGTCACAAGGAATGTACTCGAAATCCCCCTTGTTTTCTGCTTCGTCTGCAAATTGTAACGCTTTCACGTTGATAGTAAAAGCTTACTGTATTATACCCGCTTTCTTCAATGAAACGTGTGCTGTATTTCTTGGAAAAAAACATTGAGACGTACTGCGTAATGACCTAAATTAATCCTAACATTAATTATATTACGTTACCAAAACGAACGAACAGATGGACAAAAGGGAAGAATAAGAGAGGGGAGGGCTGAAAATCAGGAACGCATGCAACACGCGACGCGCGATATACAAATGCTGGCATCACGCGTGTAAGTCTACAAGCACTAACTTTTTCAGACGGACAGTGATAAAATACACTACCCTTTCCCAGAGTTAGGTTTATAAATCATAACAGACTCTTATTAGAAAAGATAACATTAGATGGGTTTACGGTTGAAAACATAACAGTACCCAGACAGCACATCTTCCAAACAGGAGGTAGTAGAAAATACATATTTTGAACGCAGCCACGTAGCTCTTTTAAAGTGGGAAAATTGGGTTCCTTAGGGCTTGCTGACAAATAATATGTAAAACGTTACGCCAATAGTCCAGGAATTAATAAATTATACCCAAAATAAAATATTGGGGGTGCCTGACAGCATAAAATCATTTCTGCTCATAAAATTTTTTTATAACGTGTTTGAAAAAAACCTTACGTTACATAAATAGCCTACCATGTAAACTCCAAATTGATTGGAGCGCAACAAATGAAAGCCTACCCACGATTGGTCGGGCTATAAATACTATCTTGGTTGTTGGGGGAGACGGGAAAAGATAACATTTTTTCAAACACTTGTCGAAACGTGGCTCATTGGCCAGTCTCGCTGATATACACACTTGGGAGCGTTAGTTCGAGACCACTAATTAAAATAAGCTTGATAAAGCGACAGTACGTTGAAGCCAGCTCACATTTTTGCTAAAATAAAAGCCTGGAACATAGGCAGAACGGAATTTGTGCCAGTTTGTGCCAGAATTCATTGCTAATCAACGTATCTGTGTTTATTTCCATGAAATTGTGGTAAGCTTGAACCATTCAGTATCTTTTAATGAAAAATTGAATGTGAATTGTTGATTTATGCCTGTATATATATGTGTAGTTCAGTGGCAAACGTGAGGTAAAGCCTATAATGCTCCAGCCTGAACAGAGGGTGTCGGAGAGAAGTAAAACGGCATGGAATGGCCAAATAGTACACTGACACCTGGATGATTGACTAGAAAGAAATAATGCTGGAAGTGCAGAGGCGTAGTAACCATTAAGAAGGGTAATACTGGAATAAAGTATTTCAAATGAAGCTGACTGTTGGCCTAACGCTCTGAACGCAATGGTAGTGAGCAGCACCTGGTCATAGCTGTGCTGAATCCAGAGTCGGACAGCATACTCCTTGGTCTTTTTAGCTATCAGTGAGGTGTCTCCTGAGCCCAGAGGAGAATTCGAGCAGAGGAGTCCTTTCCTGCCGCCATCACTAAAGATAAGCAGAGTTGGCCAGCTGAGCTCAACATTATGTCCCCTCATCTTGAACTGACTTTTTAAAATTAACATTAAGAGGGGAATTTACTTGTCTTAAAATCAGGAACTGTGAACATCTACAATAATGGTCCCTAAAGACAAACTATTGAAGTCATGATGACAAATACCAACAGAGCTTGAACAAAACAAAACCAGTATTACCTCATTTTACCACTACACAACTGACACACATAGAACATTTGTAATAATATATGTCACTACAATATTCATATTAAATACATTCTGTACATAACTTGTAATTTAAATTGATTGTGATTCCTGGTTCCCTTGTAGTTGAATCAGGACACTTATTCATTCATGCCAGTAATGAATACAAATTGTTATTTGAAAGTTTATCAGTGACTCTTTTAAGATATCTTTGTAGAGTGTTATATGTATGTGAGTGTCACAGTGTTGTCAAGAGTAGTGGATTAAATTAAGTTGTTTATCTGTCTGTTGTTGTGACTTACACTTCACCATACTCATACCCTAGACACATAACGTAGCATCACACTATTCCAGAATAATTCTGACTGAGATATATAGATATGTGGTAGCAAGTAAGGTTATATATATATAATATACTACTCTTATTAGATATATATATACCTTCACAGCTGATCTCAGTCAGTACACTAAGTCCCTTATAAATATTTATAACATCCCACTTCACCACAGGCGGAAGCGAAGAAGTTAAGTTCTATTAGACAAGACTGACTCGCAGAGCATTGGCGTACCATACCCAGTTATAGTAGTAGTGATGAAAACAGTGATGATTAAATTAGTCTGGAAGCAACATAGACTTTAGTCAGTGTGACATTTTCAAAAGCTACATAACATAGAAATACTTTGAAGATAAACTCAAGTGATCTCAATAACATTGTAGTCAGTGTGACATTTTCAAAAGCTACATAACATAGAAATATTGTGAATTCAAGTGATAACAGTAACAGTGAAGTCATTATGACAGTTGTCAATATCCATTCCTCTAATACTGAAGATAAATTCAAGTACCATCATTAACATTGGTTCCAAAGGATTAGTTGCACTAAGACTTTTCATAACAAGGGAGCCTTAACAACTAGGAAAAGACTTTATTTGTAGTGTTTGACTTTTATTTGGTGTAGATACATCTAAACAGATGACTGTACATAAATAAAATTAAGAAATTGTAGTTCACTGTTTTTATTACTTTATGTCAGCTTTGAATTACTTTGAATTTAATTAAATCCCCTAGATACAATAACAGCCCATAGGTATAATTCTGAGAGGGGCACCATAGAATTCTGGTACTGAATATTACTATCTCGGCCAGAAATTCTTTACAGCCTGACTTTATACCTATGAACTCTATACACCATTGCTCTTTTCTGAGAATGGGGTATTTCTTTTAAGACCAGACTCTTCTCTGGCAACTATCCTAGTATCACCTGATACACCTGGTTGTCTTATTCTTCATAAATTAAGAAACCTCTCGCGACACTGGGGCGCTCGTCTGGGATTGTTCCTGTATATTCTGAGCCTGCTGTTACCTTTTAGTGCTGTCAAGTGGGAAATTTTTGATAGTAAATTTTTGGTAGGGCAGGATTAGAAATAGATTTGAGTACCATTGAGTACAAATTAAGGTGTGGTACATGTGACGCGAAATCAGTCATTAATTAATTAATTAAGAAATTAATTTGATTAAGTGACTAATTATATTGGCAAAAAAATTTTTTTTACTTTGTATTGGTTGCAACTAAATTACAACATTGCCATGGCAGATTTAGTAAAGTTCAGGTCAGCAACACTGCAAGTGGGGAAAGAGCTTGGGATGACTGGTGATCTTCTGATCCAGTATGTTACGACTGAATGCGATAAATTCACAGAAAGGGAAGATAAGCAGTTAGCACGGCAAGCGGAAGCTGAGAAAGAGAATAAGAAACTGCAATTGGAGGCTGAGGAAAGAAGGGTTCAAGCAGAGAGAGAGGCTGATGAAAGAAGGATTCAAGCAGAGAGAGAGAGGCTGAGGAAAGAAGGATTCAAGCAGAAAGAGACCATGAGCTAAGATTAAAAGAGCTTGAACTTCAGGCAACTACCAACCACAATGGTAGCAGTTCACCTCATTTGGACAACAGCCCCAGCCAGAGCACCTCAAATGGAGCCATGAATTTTCACTGGATCCATTTGTGGACACAGTTGACGCAATAGAGGAATATCTAGACAGATAAGAGAGATTAGCGACTACTTATGGTCTAGAAAAGGAAAAGTGGAGTTTGAAGTTATCGCAAGGTTTGCGGGGAATTGCGTACGATGTCTTTTTGAAATTGCCAAAAAAGGATCAGGAAGATTACGAAGCCCTGAAGCAGGCATTGCTTGTTCGATATGAACAAAATGCTGAAGCATATAGACGGCGCTTCAGAATGGCGAAGATTCAACCAGGAGAGACATATCAGCAGTTCTCAGAAAGATTAGAAACTTACTTACTGAGGTGGTGTAAGTTAGGAAACTTCACCCTAGATTTCGAGGGGCTAAAGGAAATGATGTTGATTGAACAACTATTGGATTCCATAACCCCAGAAACTAAGAAGTTCCTAATTGAGAACAAAAGAGACAGGTTGGCTGACATAATCACATATGCAGAAAGCCACCACATGGCTCAATCCCTGACTCAAGGGAGTAAAAGGAAACAGGAGGGAGTTAAGCAACCCCAAACTCATAATAAGTTTGATCAAAAGGACAATGCAACACAATACAGGCCAAGATATGATAATAAGGATAGGAACCCACAATTTCAGGATAGGAAACCTTACAAAAAGGAAGAAAAGTGGTGCAAAATTTGTAAAATGAACAACCACTATACAACGGAATGTGGTAGGAAAGTCCCTCCATATCACGCTGCATGCATGATAACAGTGGGAAAGGGAAGGAAGGAACCGACATCGAGTCCGGTAGATCTCCATCATCCCTCCATCTGTGAAGAAGTAATATGTAACGGCACTAAGGTAAAGTGTCTGTATGATTCCGGATTGGAATATGACTCAGTTGTGAGTGCGTCTCTAGTGCACCCTGAGCAGTATACCACAGACAAAGTGGAGATACAAGGGGCATTAAAGGATACAGCCACCATAACACTTCCCATAGCCAGAATCAATGTGAAAACTCGCTATGTGGAAGGAGTGATCAATGCAGCAGTGTGTGATAATCCTAATTACCCGCTGGTGTTAGGAGAGAGATATGTTTTCCTAGGGAAACCCATAAAACCTGTGATAATGGCAACACTCCAGGTCAGGTCAACCCCTGGGAAGGAGGAGGGAACACCACTCAATATTCATCCGAGAGAGATGAGAAATGCCCAAGCTGAAGATAGCACATTAAAACCTTGCTTTGGCAGGCTGCCAAAAAGCCATAACCCCCCAAAGAAAGGACAGTTTTATTTGAATGATGGATTGCTTTACAGGAAAGCTGGGACAGGACCCAATGGGCATAGCCAGTTAGTACTGCCATCTATTTACAGGGACAAGGCTATGGAATTAGCACATGTTGATTCAGACGGTGGACATAAGAAGATTGGTACCACCTGTCAACGGACCTCAGTGCAACATTATTGGCCAGGGGTTGCTGAAGATATATTTCAGTATGTGACTGCCTGTGCACAATGTAGCAAAGAAAACCCCACATGTTGGGAAAATCAACAGGACCTAGGAAAGCATTGGGGCGGACGTAGGCCTGAAAATAACAAGGTAGACATAGTGGATAGGATGGCATCATCTCACAAAGGGTCTACCAGACAACCAGTTACCATGGCAACTCTCCGTATTGTACAGAGAGGGGATACAACACATCCCATACCGACAAGATTTACTAAATCATTTAGTTCGGAACACCAGGTACTGGATCAAAATAGGAGTGTGGTTAGTCGACCACCCTTGATAAAGGACCTGCGGGGAAACCCCAGGAAAATAGGTAGTGGGAGAGTGTGCAGTGCGAACCATTTGACTGATGCACAGCCAACTTCACTATACGGCGATTAAATTAGCATTATGAGGGCACGGCAACATTGGTAGTTGCCCAGCCCATCACAGTCCATTGGAAGTACTGATACGGACATGGGATATATATATATATATATATATATATATATATATATATATATATATATATATATATATATATATATATATATATATATATATATATATATATATATATATATATATATATATATATATATATATATATATATGGCATCTTTAAAGGGGGAATTGATTTCTTGGTGCAGGGAAATTTCATGTCCCCATATGAATCATATTATATGCTCCGAGTGGTTTCTCCAGGGTAATGAGCAGATTATTGGATCCCTTACAAAACCCATCTATCACTAATTTCCTGGAGGATACCCTCATAGCTACAGAATCATTAGAGGAACATCTATATCACTGGATCTCAGAATGTAGGGGCAGTTTCTCTGAGTAGGCACCCATCTGATCAGAACCAGGAGGGAAAGAGGGAAGAATAGATTCCGGCTGGATGATTGCCTCGTTATTGGTCTCAGATTGAAGCTCGACATAAATCTCTCGCTTAAAAATTGGGGGGCTATCTGTAGCGTAGTCCTGAACCAATATCTAAGGGCAATTAACGAGAGCCTACCTTGCCTACATATATCAAAATATGTCAACAAATGTTTTCTACCAATCGCTGCACGAGCTGTAAACCGGTCTCAGTAACCGTAGGCGGCAGGATTGCTAGATGGAATCTGTGCAAACGTGAATGTGTACTTGTGACTTCAGGCCAAAAGATAAGTTATGTCCCTCAGAACAGTGAGCACAATAAAATAACAGGAATCGTAAACTTTCATTAGATACATGGATTTAGTTGTAGAAGCATGGACACAGGAGTTTTGAGTGATTACATGCAGTATAACTTAGAGCGAAGACTGTTTTTCCCCGGTTTCAACTGTGATTGCAAACGCTACAAGGGAGGCAGAAAAAGGTTAGCGTGTTTAAATGGTAGCGCCCAAATGGCCGGTTTAAACAAGACATGGATGGAAAGAATCGGTTGGGAAACACTGGAAGAATAAATTATCGAAGTTTTGTATGATCGACAGATCGGGCAGAAAGGGGTTTTTTTACAGAAATTTTTGTAAACATAAACTGACCCAGCCAGCCAATAGAATCGCTTGTCTTCCTTTTGCCCGCTACCTGTAATAAAAAGGGGAAACAAATCTGGAATATTTCTCTTGAACCGCCAGAACCCAGCTCCTTCGCCATTTGCCAGTGAAGCAGACTGCATGGGTTTATGAAAAGCCTGTTGAATCTGAGATTGTGGGTCAGAGGTATCCTGTCACTCATCTTGTAGCAGAGAAGAACATTGGTGTTGTACCTAGCGGTGTATGATTTAAACAAGCACCCTGTACCTACATCAGTTGGAAGAGTGGGGACCCTCAGTGTTGGGCTTCTCCATCTTATATTCTGGCTTCAAGGAAAAGGCGGAAGCGAAGAAGTTAAGTTCTATTAGACAAGACTGACTCGCAGAGCATTGGCGTACCACACCCAGTTATAGTAGTAGTGATGAAAACAGTGATGATTAAATTAGTCTGGAAGCAACATAGACTTTAGTCAGTGTGACATTTTCAAAAGCTACATAACATAGAAATACTTTGAAGATAAACTCAAGTGATCTCAATAACATTGTAGTCAGTGTGACATTTTCAAAAGCTACATAACATAGAAATATTGTGAATTCAAGTGATAACAGTAACAGTGAAGTCATTATGACAGTTGTCAATATCCATTCCTCTAATACTGAAGATAAATTCAAGTACCATCATTAACATTGGTTCCAAAGGATTAGTTGCACTAAGACTTTTCATAACAAGGGAGCCTTAACAACTAGGAAAAGACTTTATTTGTAGTGTTTGACTTTTATTTGGTGTAGATACATCTAAACAGATGACTGTACATAAATAAAATTAAGAAATTGTAGTTCACTGTTTTTATTACTTTATGTCAGCTTTGAATTACTTTGAATTTAATTAAATCCCCTAGATACAATAACAGCCCATAGGTATAATTCTGAGAGGGGCACCATAGAATTCTGGTACTGAATATTACTATCTCGGCCAGAAATTCTTTACAGCCTGACTTTATACCTATGAACTCTATACACCATTGCTCTTTTCTGAGAATGGGGTATTTCTTTTAAGACCAGACTCTTCTCTGGCAACTATCATAGTATCACCTGATACACCTGGTTGTCTTATTCTTCATAAATTAAGAAACCTCTCGCGACACGGTGGTCATACCCGATATTGAAATGTCTATTTGTCCAATATCTATTGTTTGACTTTTGAAAAGGTGGGTGACACACTTCACAGCTTCATTGCGTTTGAAGGTGTGTTTCCATTTCTTTACGTGACATGTTAATTTGGTATTCAATAAATGCCGTTTTGACTGATACCAATTACGTTTATATCAGATTTGTTTTATGGTTTCAACCAAGGTTTTTCTAAGTGGCCCTTGACTTTTGACGAATAGTATATATACATTTTTTTCATTTTATATTTACATTTTGACGTGAATAATTTGCTTGTGAATGTACAGTGGCATATGAGGCTGGAAACATCATCACTGCGAATAACTTGACACATGAACCCCTCAGTGCAAGAGCTGGTGACTGTTTCGTGCGGTTTTTATAGTGCGGAATGCTGGAGAGTAACAGAGAAGGGAATGTCGAAATTGTCCTCCTTCCACACAGTCTGCCTAAGGAAAATTCTCCGAATCTTTTAACCGAATACCATCAGCAACCAAGAACTACTTATTCGGAGTAACCAGGAGGACATGCACACCATCATAACTGGCAGACGCTGGAGTTGGGTTGACCACATCCTCAGAAGTGACCCTGATACCATTACAAGAACAGCTATGCTATTGACCCCTGAAGGAAAGCAAAAGAGAGGCCGACCAAAAACAACCTGGCGAAGAACTGTGGAAGCCGAGATGCAAAGAATGAACCAGAGTTGGGGCACTATTCGAAGGATGGCCGCCGACCGAGCAAAGTGGAATCAATTTGTTGCTGCCCTACAAGACGCCACCAGGATTGATGATGGCCACTGACTGCCTTAACGGTCGGCGACTATGGATCAAAGAAGAAGACATAACCAGATAGAGATATTAGATTAAGATTTTGCTGAATCATCTGTGAAGTGATAACCCTCAGCTGATTTTTTTTTACTTGTGTTCCTTTCGGAGTTATCTTTTTTTTCTTCAGCTTGTTGTGAGAGCTTCTTTTCGCCCAATTTGAGATGGCGCTGTATGGAACATCACCACTTGGAGCGATCGGCAGCTTCATCCTCCCAGGTTGCTGGAGTTATGTACAGTGCCTTCATGTCTCTCTTGTACACCACATCTTTAACCTCAGCTACTGTGACGACACAATTTCAGTGAGATAGTGAAAGAGTGAAAGTGACAGATTATGTGAGAGAATCAAGGGCTATTCTATTAAGAATGCCTGATATGTACTGACACATCAAAGAACACTTTTCTCACTATCAGGGTAGTTCACTATTGTGAAACTGAAAAGGAATATTTAGTAGAAAGGTAATCTGTATCTCTCTCTTGATTGAGTTAAATAGAGACAGAGGATTGGTATTCTAGTCACACTTCTATCCCACCCCTGATTGATTTAATTGTTATCTCATTTACAATTATTTTCTCGGCTCGAGCCCCCAGGTAAAAGAATAAAGAATTTATCTTAAACGTATTACCACATTGAAGACAACCATACATCTGACAAGTTACAAAGTAAAGCAGACACGGTTGGTTTAGTTATTCAAATATAAAATAGAATTTTCAAAAGGAAAAAACAAAAGAATCCCACTATACAGAATGACAGTTACACTGGTATCATTGCACGTTTAGTGTTACTTTAGGCAAGTTTCATCACTTGGTGTAAAAGTTTGTGAAGTTGTATGTTTCGCTTCTCAATAGATGTTGTTTGTTACTCATCTTTTGGGAGATTTGTTGGTCTTCTGGGTTGATGTTGGCAGGTTTTGACTCAATGGGTTGCATCGGCTCTCAGTTCATTACAGTCTCTTACTTCAGCCCATGTGGTTGGTGCTGCATTAGACTTTCTAGTCTTAACCATTAGGACTGGAAAATACATACATTGGAGGCTTCGTAAGTTCCCTGCTTGAGGTAAACTTCATCTTTCCTCCCTTTTCTATTTTCTGACCATCAGCTAATTATGTGTCCCTGATAAATACAGGTAACAATTGGCCTATGATGCAACACAAGGGTCGCGAAGTATTCGCGTTCTCCTTCCCTCCCCAACTCACAATATAACCTCCATATTTACTAACATGCCTCGTGCTGCTATTGTTTGTTTACACTGGCCAGCGAGGGCGTATCAATACTTTGGCCAAGCGAAAGTTACGCTTTCTTAACTGACCCCGCGTCTATCATTCATGCTTGGTTAATCATGGAAAACATAGAAATTCTTTTCCCCAAACAAATATATTGACTTACATGCATTTAAATAATTATCAATAACAGTTCATTAATAAACACTCATATTGTACATTTAAGACAGAGTAATCGAACAGCTGATAGATTATTAACATAGAACTCAGCAGTGATAGAAGTGGAAGTTAATTATAAAGTCAGAATTAGTTTCTAAAGCAGGTAAACTACTGTTCTGGTTCTGGAAGGCTTTAGGTGGTTAAGTTCAATGACTTGAATCCTAATTAAATTTTGCCCGTCCAGTTGGTACACAGTGTGAATCGTTCCTGTTCGACCAGGCCCCAATCTTCGTTCGTGGTTGAGGGCCAAACACTGTAGGGTTCCGATATTTAACAAGTCATCCTATTCCCTCCCTCAAGATTCACGTGTTTGGTGGGCAGGTCTCAAAATGTCAAAAGTGTTCCTATTCTTAAATAATTCTCTAGAAAGGCGATTTAATCTAGAAAAGTAGGCTGTCCTTTCTCTGGGCGTCACTGTCTGTTGCATGATCTCAGAATCGTCAGTTATTCCCCGTTCAGAAACTGTAGAGTAGGCAATAAAGATGTCTAGTTTCCTTACTTGCCCGAATAATTAATCAGATATATCTCACGCCTCTTAGTCTGTGAGTCTTATCAATTACGCCACCTATGAGAGGCATTAGATGATTCTTGACGTCAAGTGTTAACCTTACTTGGCGGTTAGGATTCGACATCTAGTCGCCGAAAAGTCTGAATCTCAGTCTGTTGTCACGTCTAACCTATCCTAAAGTGCGTGTAGAACGTTCAGAAAGATGTTGACAGTAGAGTGTGGCAACAGTACAGGGTGAGCTGTTACGCTACGCCGCGACAGTAAAATACCAAAGGGCATTTGAATACAGAAAGTAGCATTGAATAACTGAGAACTGCAGCTTATTATAGGACAAGGAAGAAAATGGTATGGAAAATTGAAGTAGTTATAGAAGAAAGACAGATGAAACAAATGGTTTTGTCACAGCTACGGTCGCCTGGCTATTCTTTTGCCATCTGCCAGTTGTCCGTAGACGATATGTTTAGAGATGCGGCCATCTTCCAATCGGTAGGAATGGCCAAGCTTATTTAGTCTCCGCTGTCTAAGCAGTGTATACAAGCTTTGAAGGCCAGCTAGTGACAACACCTCGACATTTGTCTCTTGATTAATAGATGAATAAAACGTTATATTTGATTGGGTTTTCCCGTGAATGGGAGTAATTGATACACTAAATAAGTATTTGTTTCTGTTATACAAGTTATAGCGTCCGAATCGCAGAGTGGTTAGTGCGCTTACTTCTCGCTGCAATGTCACAGGGTTCGGGGTTCGAAAACTTGAAGCCACGATCCAGTAGCCCAACTGTAAATTGGTACTTGACTCTACTCTTGACTTAGGGATGGTGGCGTCTGTTGTAAGATAAATAAAGCCAGATGCGCTTTTAATGCCCTTCAACCAATATGGAACTCCTCAGCTATATCCAGAGAGAACAAAATTAGAATCTTTAACTCAAATATGAAGTCAGTCTTGCTGTATGGCTCAGAGACATGGCATGTCTCAAAGAGTATCACCTCCAAACTACAGATATTTGTAAATAGATGTCTCCGACGGATCCTCCATATAAGATGGCTGATAAGGACTGCTATTGTGGCTGGATGAAGTGCCACAACATTGATAACGCTGGTCAACTCTAATAACGGGGCACAGTGTCAGGCACACAGGTCACCTTGTCCTAGAACACAATGAGGCCCCGACAAGCATGCATTGTTGATAATGAGTGTTACAATAAATGTCAATACGCGAATGTGTAGACTGTTCTGTGGAGTTGACTGAAGGTTCAAACACTCATTCATGCGTATCTAGAAGTTACTGATGCAGACTAGCTGTGGACGTTTCAATAGTTTAATTTGACGCAAACACTTGGACAGAACGGGTACAGTTATAGGCACACAGGTCGACATCAATAGCATATTGTTGACCCACGGTGTACAATAATAAATTGGCATTCATGTTGAGGAAAATCACAATGGAACGTCAGGATACAAGCATTCAGAGTTCCATATTTTATATAAATATTCATCAGGCCTTACTGACTGATCATGTCAGTTAATATACAAGGCTCCAACCTGATTCCTAGACCGAACCTCTTTAGCATAAACGTAACTTGCACTCTAGCGAAGATTCCGTTAAATACAGTTCAGCCAATATTTCCTGAGAAACCGTTAAACTACCAATAGTAGGTTTTCCTTTCATAAGTATGATCTCTTTATCATCACCTGATAATAAGGGCGTCCCTGTTCTCTGGTAAATGATCAACAATAAATAGCATTCCAAAATGGCTTCTAGTCTTGTGAGCCTCGCTCACGATAATGATGCACAATGAAGCTTCAATAAAGATGCAGTTCATGAACATAACTGTTTCTATAACATTCAGCATATTCTTTCCTCATAGTTGCTGCATATATACATAATCAGTGCTGCTAGATAACATGTCGTTCCGACATACTGACATGGTTCAATTCATGTAGCTGTCTGCCCATATTAGGCCTAGGAATGGAAAAAGTTCGGTAAACAGTTCTTTACCTTGGCATAGGAAAAAACCACTAGCAAACACAGAAACGCTCTTCTCCTCGCGTTATGGAATGAACACTAGGGAACTCATGGATTTAACCATCCCAGAAGAAATTATCTTCGTTCCCATAATCAGAAAGAGATCACAAACTTTGGGCAGGTCTAAGACATGACTTCCCGCCATAGGCTTCTCCATCACCGAAGAACTCCCTAACGTATCTTCATGCGCCGAAAAGCACCTGACCCCAACATACAGTACAAGGAAAATAGTCCGACATAGACATACAAAGATAACCCGATATAAGACCGAATCGTCTCCAACAGACACTGAGTAAACATAGACTCGGACCATAAACATCCCTGCATAAACCTAAGCAAGAATAATCTGTTTTCTGTCCGAACAAAGAATAGATCAACGGAGTCTAGATCCATCCGCCAAATCGATATTCAAGAGAGATCACCCACACAACAAAAGTATCAATTAATCATGGGTGATATAACTTTGACCATGAGAGCATTTCAAAATAAATACTGTTCATATCAAATAGTCATACAATACATTTGTATGCCTACCTACCTACAGTAATCGGTGCGTCGCATAATTCTTACAAAAGAATATGTGCGCAACAATGGCCAGATGTAATAACAAATGTAGAGCTAAGGAAAAGATGCGGGCAACATCCAATACAAATGGAAATTAAGGTAAGAAGGTGGGGATGGATAGGACATACACTCAAAAGAGAACAATCAAGCATAGCCAGAGGTGCCCTTCACTGGGGCCCACAAGGGAAAAGAAGAATGGGGAGGCCAAGGAGAACTTGAACAGTGGAAGAGAAAGCTAAGGACATTGGAAAACTTGGGCACAGCTGAAAAAGACAGCCCAGAATAGAAATCGATGGAGAGCAACTGTCTCAGCCCTATGTTCCACAGGGAACGGAAAGGAATGATGGCGATTTTGTGCGCACGCCCCGCGTCGTTTCCCGTGGGTCTCTGAAAAGACAAAGAAAGAACAGGACTTTAGCTCTCTCAAGCATGTCGTACAACTAATATAATGTTGTGCATGAGGCTGGCAATCTCCTCATGTACAACAAATAGCCACAGAAACCACTGCTACAAGATGACGCAGGCTTCCCGTAAGGGGAACAACCTCCAGTGGTGGCTCCATGATTCGTAATGAACGTCATGGAAAATGATGATGATTTATGCGCGCATGCGTACATTCGCCGCCTTCTTCTGTGGTCCTGGCTAGCATTGCAAACAGTGCCTGTCACGCCTGGTGGCGCCTTGAAGGCCAGCAACAAACTCCTTCCACCTTGTCCGATCGGCAGCCAGCCTTCGTATGGTGACCCATCTCTGGTTCATACATAAGTATAAAAAGGTAAAGGAACCCGTTACACGCCCATTGAGGCATATTGGGAATATGGTGTTAGGCCCATATTATCTTTGACCGTCGGCACACTAGGGGTGATGTGGTCGGCATCACGCCGGCCGCCTTAACCTCTCTTGGTGACCTTGATGCCATTATATGGTACTGCGCAGTCAGGGCCGGATTAAGCTAGTGCGGGGCCTGTAGCATATGTTAAGAAAGGGGCCCTATACTTTAAAAAAAAAAAACAATAAAACAACACAAACATATTTGAACACATACATTTTTAATTTGCATAGTAATTATCATTATCAATTAATTCATGCTTGTAATCCTACGAGGGGCGTTCAGAAAGTAAGACACCATATCGTTTTTCTCAGGAGCTCTTTATTCAAAAAGCATGAAATTTATACACAATATACATGAATATGTCATGTAAACATCGGTATTATTCAACATAATCCCCATCAACTCGTACGGCTTTATGCCAGCGCGAAACAAGTGCATGTATTCCTAGCCCGTACCAGATTTTGTCTTCATCATGTAGCCATTTCTTCACTGCATGAATCACTCCTTCATCATCTTCAAACCTTGTCCCACGGAGTGCATCTTTAAGTGGACCAAATAGATGAAAATCAGAGGGTGCCAAATTGGGACTATAGGGTGGATGGGGTAGTACAGTCCAACCCAATTTGGTGATTGCTTCCCGTGTTGCCAGACTTGTGTGAGGTCGCGCATTGTCATGAAGGAGAAGCAGGTCTGTTGGATTCTTGTGCGGCCGAACTCTGCGAAAACGTTGATTGAGTTTTAACAATGTCTTAATGTAAGCTTGCTAATTGATTGTCTCTCCTCTTGGCATAACATCCACAAGAATCACACCTTCAATGTCACAAAAGACAGTGAACATGACCTTTCCAGCTGAAGGAATTGTCTTGAATTTCTTTCTTCGGGGTGATTGCGGATGTTGCCACTCCATTGACTGTCTTTTTGTCTCAGGTTCAAAATGATGTACCCAGGTTTCGTCACCTGTAACGATCTTAGCCAAAAAGTTCTCTCCATCAGCATTGAAACGCTCCAACAATTCAGAAGAAATTGCTTTCCTTTGCAATCGGTGGTCATTTGTGAGACTTCGAGGAACCCATCTTGCGCAAACCTTAGAAAATCCGAGAGTTTTTATAACTGCATTTGCACTACAGATGCTGACTGACAGCTGTAAGGCCAATTGTTGAGTAGTGATTCGCCTATCACTAAGAATAATGCCCTCAGCGCATTTCAACATTTCTGTGTTGATGGCTGTGGCAGGACGTCCACAGCGCGGGCGATCAAGCAGCTCCGCATCTCTACTTCCTGATTATTTGATTCTCTGAACCCTGCGACTGACTGTACTCCTGTCAACTGCAAAACTTCCATACACATCACACAGACTCTTGTGAATGTTCACAACAGTTTCCTTCTCTGCAACGAGAAATTCTATCACAATTCGCTGTTTATAACGCAAGTTGCTAACACGCTCCATTTCAACGGTTTAGGGCAGCCGAATTATTTGGCCGGTTGCGGTGCAATTTAGTGCACACAATTGGCACATGCCATATTTGAAGTGTGCAAAATTTCATGCTTCTATCTTCATTATTGGCTGAGAAAAACGATGTGGTGCATTACTTTCTGAACGCCCCTCGTATAAACTTGCCACTCATGTTGCTGGCGTTGTCATAACTTTGACCACGGCAGTCTTTAATATCAATGTCATTTGCCTTTAAAAAATTAAGTAGACTTTTAGTAAGCTGTTCAGCACTATGACCTTCCATATCTAAAAATGTCACAAATCTTTCAACTGGTCCAAATGGCAAAACATAGCGCAGAGTCAGTCAGCTGGTCCATATTAGATATATCTGGAGTAGAATCCAATGAAACGGAATAATACTTGTATTTCTTCACTTCACAGAGAATGTGATCCAGTATGCTGGATCCAATCAGATTGATGAATTCCTCACACGTTGTTTTAGATAGATATGATGTATGTCCAAATCCTTTGTTTGCATGAGTACTTATATGCTCTGCCAGAAAAGGGTCAAACTTGGCCAGTAATTCTAACAACCCTAAATAATTCCTGTTTTAACGGTACCCAACAATTTCATCACCGCCACGAAATGAAAGGCCTCGTTCTGCTAAAAACTTCACAACTTCAATTATTCGCTCTAGAAGTTTGTGCCAGTACTATTCTTGAATGTCCATTTGTTTCACAAGATGGGAATCGACACGTTCAGTTTTGTTTTTACGCATCAACAGTGAAATTAAAGCTTGTCTATGTGAGGAGCTTTCTTCATGTCGACGCAATAGATTGCTTGCATTTTTCCAGTCATTAAACCCTTCCACAGTAAACTTTGATGAACATTCTGAACTCATAAGCTTGCATGGGAAACAGAATAGGCGCCCTTTACTTTCTGAATAGCATAACCATTTTCTTGCATGTTGCTTGTTTTTAAGTTTATGAATATGTGTAAAATAAGACTTCTGACAGTATCGAGTTTTCTTTTCAGTGTCATACAATCGCACGGATGAAGAGAAGGCACTATCAACATGTTGACATTTTTCACTTCCCTTGGATATCCAATATTCACGCTCACAGTCATCTATATTGTTCGGCCAGTCACCAATATCATTAGAGTACTTCTTCGTTTCACTTATTCTTTCACATTCAGACTCAGTTGTATACTGGGTTTTGCTGTATATTTTCTGCTGCACAGCCTGCACTAGTACTAGTTGTTCCTGTACTTCCAGCTTCAGCGGTTAGAGTACCACCACCAAGAACATCAAAATATTCTGACAGCTTACGTATTTTTGATATCACAAGTTGATCTCTTCTTTCTTTTTCTTCCTTCGCTTTACGTTTTTCACTTCCAGAAGCATAATTACGTCCAATATCTCTGTGTCTACTGCTCATTTTTTGAGTTTTCTAACCTTACAAATCAAGAAATTTTAATCAAGATCGAAAGAGAGTGCGAGCACGCCGTATACCTCAATTAAAACAGGAAGTTTCCGTTTCCTAAATTCTAGTTTTTATTGATAATGCAAATTCATTTCACAAAGAACGAAACAAAATTAGAGGGGCAGTCGCCAAGAGCCAAAAAAGTGGCTTTCGTCCAAACGTGACCAAATTTTCAACGGTACTTAAATGGCTTCCGTCCGCAAACAGTTAAGAGTCACACTAAGTCTAACCAGCGGCACTCGAGCTTTCTAGCTCTTTTGGCCCAATGACATGTCATTGTGAGGCTTGGGGGTCAGTGGACTTTCCTTCCAACCCGGTCAGGAGCTTCGCTCCTTCCCATCAACGCTCGTATTAGAAGATGACCTAAAAATTATGTACATATTTATTGGCGCGGGGCCCCTAAAAGCGCGGGGCCCGTAGCATATGCTACTTGTGCTACTACGTTAATCTGGCTCTGTGCGCAGTTCGTATAAGCTGTTCTGAGTTGCCATACAGTGTATTGTCTATGGATGGGTTGTGTGGTAGCAGCTGTTGTCTCAGTCCCTGAAGTGCAGGGACTCACTATCTTAGGGACAACTTCTCCAATTATCACAAACTATATAAAGTGTGTCATTCCGGAAAAGATGTCTTTTTCTGTGTTCAGTTTGTAGTCATGTTAAATCTGCAGGACTGTCACGAAGTTCACATTCTTTTCCAGGTCAGCGCGGCATCCCCATAGCTTCTTCTTGAACTCAGCACCGCCCTGGCCAGGTCAGACGTCGTGGGTCATCATAGGTTGGGTAGTTTCGGAGAATGTGTTGAGACGGTCTGGATTCCATTTCCACGTGGACATTCATTCGTATGAGATATCAAGAGGCGATAGAGGTGGCCTAGTAATCTGCAGTGGCCAGTTCTCAGGCGGAAAATGATGGTCTGTTGGTGTCTGTTAAACTAGTGGATTGGGCCACATCTGTTGTATATATCACCTTCCTTCTTGCACTGGCATTTGTACTTGTGCATGATGGCTTTAGCTTCTCGATAGGGCAGTGGGTGGTTGAATTGTTCCATTTTACAGCCAATTCTAGAAAAAGCATCTGCTCTCTTATTTCCGGTGATTCCACAAAGGGAGGGAACCGCTGAAGGGCAATGTTTGATGACCTTGGGATGATGTTAACCTGAGATCTGATCTCATGCATCATGTCTTTTCAGGAACAGATTTGATATGTCCTTTATTCCATTGCTACTTCTACCATCATTCAATTTCTTCAAACCAGGTGTCCGCAACCAGTCGACCCCGATCTACCGGTAAATCCCAGTGGAGGATTATGTAGATCTTTGGACGACTGCGGAAAAAAACGAAAGACTTTTTAAGTAGGTAAATTTTGTTCTAGATCACTCCCGCCGACATTTAAAATCGCGGTGTCTCCATGATCAAAGGTACTTTTTCTACATTCCCAAATGAAAACTCTCGAACTGGCTACTAATGAGTTCGAGAACTACATGATATAGGAACGCGATCTTCTCTTTGTAAAGTTTATCATCCCTTCTCTACTTCTTAACATATCACACACATACACACCCACACACACACATATATATATATATGGTAGATCCTTAGAGGATTCAGTGTTTCGAAAGTAGATCCCAAAAGCTCCTGGGTTGCTGACCCCTGCTTCAAACTATATGCCACAGCGCCACTGGTAGCTGAAGTAACAAGAAGAGACATGGTCCGCAACCAGACGATACGTCAAGGCCTAAAATCCCACCACCTGTAGACCCAAGTAGAACAGTCCCAACTAAGATGGTTTAGCTATGTCTGCAGAATGGGAGAAGATCGGCTACCACGACAAGCCTGGGAAACAAAGAGCCAGGGATGCAGACCCCCAGGACGACCCAGAGTCCGCTGGGAGGACAACATTAGACAATCTTTGAAGGACCGAGGACTAGAATGGAACCAGGCCAGGAGGAAGACAGCCGATAGGATAGTCTGGCGCTCTCTCTTCCAAACCTCTACACCTCACGGTAGAAGGGGAACGACTAAGTAGGTAAGCTACTGGTAGCTTTCGCCCCGCGTAAATCCCATAGGTCTCTTGGAGAGACAAGGAATAGGTCTACAGTTATCTCAGACGTGTGTTAAGGAGCTACTAAGATGTGGCTGGCAAACTCATCACTGTAACTGTCTCTTTTTTCTCTTGTTGAGGTGATCACTGGCCCAAGACAGTATACATGTTGTTAGGTGTGTAGTGCGAGCGTATGATGAACTGAGTGTGGGTGCGAATGAAGGCGCGAATGTGTTTAGGCTCGTATTTATGTAGACCCTGCAACCCATACACTCACATGCAGTAGTCAAGGATGCTTGGACACTGCAGGCACGTTTCAAAACATTTATTGACGAGAACACACATGGTATCAACAGGAACAGTCAGTGTAAACAAGGTCATGCTGACCGGAAATCGATAGGTATACATTAGGCATTCAGCAAGCTGGTAAACATTTGAATATTCGTGCATGGTCAATACAATGTTCTTCAATAAGGACAGTTCGTGGCGTCGCCCTGGGATTACTGACTAAACGCGTCAGATACCTTAATCACTTTGACACATAGGTGCAACTTGGCATTCCCCGCCAATTGCACATTATCAGGCTGTAGTATAATAGCCGAAAACACAGGCCTCGTTCTGACGTCGGCTGTGTACTTCTGATAAGCAGGTTACCATCAACCCTGCAGTAATGCTTATTGTAGACATAAATATGCCGCCAATCTGCGGCTCCCACAATATATCTTCGTCACTGGATTTCTGGATGGTATGAAGACTAATAGTCTTGGATGGCTACCTTGAGCACAAAATATAAGTTCTGAAATGGAGGACCGGTGAGCTGCAGTTCACAGACTAGGCAATCTTCTAACATGTTCTGCTACCGAAAGCATAGTAATGGAAAAAGTCGGTATTACCTGTAACCGAGTCCACAGAACTTAACAAGGAACTCTGCTGTCATTCCAACGCACAGAGATTCACTGGGGAAAACTGCCAGTGCAGTCACTTCGAAGATTCTTCCCGAAAAACACAATGGACTCTCGTCCCTTCAGAAACCAGGACACTCCCCGGCTTGCCGGAAGTCTAACTCAACTCCCGCTTAAAAAACCCTGCCCATGGGCATACGCCCGAACTGTCTACCTTTGACCCTAAAGGTCAAACACAATGAATGAATAAACAAGGGAAGACAACCCCTAATCAACCTGACATCGCAGGTAAAGACACAATTATTCTTATGATAAAAACATAAGCAAATAACTTGACAGATGACTCCGTCAAAAATGACAGCAACATATTACTACCACCCCCCTGTAAAAAAAAATGAAATTTTTTTTAAAAAATATGTCCATGAGCAAGATTGCACAAGTATCACTTATGTGCTCATGAAAAAATGAACCTAATATCAGGTACAATAGACGCATAAACAAAGCGTCTGAAGAGGATACAAATCATCTCCCAACATAGGAGAAAATATCTCCTTTAAGCCAAACAAACTAAGGGGGTACCATTAAAGAAACCTAAGTTGCTGGCAATACCAATCATATATCAATCATTACTAAATACTATAATTATAGCAATATACAAATGTCATGAATTACAATGCTATATTAGCAACATATCACTGATGGATGGACAAAATGAAATTTGTTAAATTATCTAAACATCATCCAAATACATTTGTATTACAACATATTAGGATATTAAGGACAGACAAAAGTCTGAAAGTGTATCAGGAAAAACTAGGACACAAGATTTAACTGGAATCATGTGGGCATCTGGACAATATGTCCGCCATCACATTATCCGAACCACGGATAGCTCGCACCGTGAAATGGAAAGGCTGAAGAGCAATAGCATAACGAGTAGATCTCGAGCTCTTCAAATCCTTACTTTGCATAGCCGTAAGAGCTTTTTGGTCGGTTTCCATAAAGAAATGCGCGCCCAGAAGGAACCTTTGTAGCTTAAGAATGGACCAAACCATAGCCAACAATTCACGGTCTAAAACCGAGTAATTCCTTTCTGCCGCATTTAGCTTCCTAGAAATATATACATTACAGGATGCAGAGTTCCTGAATATTCCTGCATTAGTGCCGCTCCAATCCCAGTGGAAGAGGCATCACTACGAAGAACAAAAGTCTTATCAATCGTTGGTAGTCTTAAGATAGGATGAGATGAGAACAAATTCTTAACCTGATCCAATGAAGATTGGCATTCCTGGGACCAACGCACCATATTAGGAGAACCTTTTTTCAATAACGATGAAAGTGGTGCCATAATGGAGGACAGATTCTCAAGAATTCTGAAGCTTGTATCAACACCGCTCCGGGTGATACAGATCAACTGGCGACGGCATTTCATTTTTCGTCGACCGGGGATTTGGAATGGATTCCACATTTGAAGGATTCGTCGAAAGGGAACTGGCGGCTCCTGAGCCGACCCAGCTGCAATGGGTCAATCCCAAGAGACACGCCTGTCCTGTACAAGAAATAAAGGGATATATTCACGTAAAATCCTTTAGACATAAATAATAACCTGAGATTTTGGCCTCGAGTATTAAGCGACAAGAGTAAGAAAAAAAAAAAAAAAAAAAAAAAAAAAAAAAATGAATCTTCCATAGAATTGTATCAATCCCAAGAGACTACGCACTTGCTTTTTTGTCTTCGGAACCGAGATATTTAATATCTTCGAAATGTTTTGGTCCTCTGTCTTCAACAGACCATGACCAACTCGATGACCTAGGAAGGAAATTTCACTAAACCCAACAAAAGCTTTAGAGGGTTTTTGCAGTCAAACTATGCTCACGTAGAGTAGATAGCAATTCCTTTAGACCCAAATAGTGTTCTTCCCAAGTATCGCTGAAAAGACAGATGTCGTCTAAATATGCGATGACATCTGCACGATCTGATAGAATTCGTCGCATCATGCGCACGAAAGTCGCTGGGGCGTTCATAAGCCCGAAAGGCATAAAATTCCATTGAAACAGACCCCTAGGTGTCGAAAAAGCAGTGAGAGGTTTGGCGTGTTCCGTCAGTGGGACTTGCCAATAACCTTTCGACAAGTCTAGTTTAGTAAAGAATTTAGCTTTAGAAAGTCTAATAAGTAGATCATCTAATAATGGCATAGGTTCAGCATCGACTTCGTAACTTGATTTAATTTGCGATAGTCAACGCAAAGACGTATGTTATTGTCTTTCTTTCGAACAATAACTATCGACGAAGAATAAGCTGAAGTGGATGGTTCAATTATTTGCAGTTGAATCATTTCATCCAATTCTTTCTCGACTTGTGCTTGAAAATGAATAGGTATTGGGTATGGTCTTACTCTGATCGGATTACGATCAGTAAGTATGATGTCATGTTCTATGACATCTGTGTGTCCAGGAATGTCGGTAAGGACATCCTGATATGATTGTAGCGTAGAGGATACTTGACGTTGCTCCTCAAAAGACAAGTTCGAAGAGATTGTAACGTCCCTCCACGATTCCGTTGAATTCAGTGGAATCGCAGGAAGAGGTAAGTTAACGTCAGAAAAAATAGTTTCCTCATCCTGTATAACGGACAGGGATGAGATGTGACCATGTTGGACTGGAGAGTCGTCCGTCGCCTGGAAAATAGGCTGCAAATAGTCTGGACGTTCAATAAACTCTGTTAGCATATTTATATGGAAGGTTTTATGCTTTCCATCCACATCGACGATGTAGTCGACATCGGAAATTTTGGAGACTATAGTGTATGGACCTTTCCATGAAATGAGAAGTCTATTCTCTCTTGAGGGAAGTAAGACATATGCTTTGTCTCCAGGACAAAGTTGACGTAGGCGTCTTTTCTTGTTAGCAAATCGCCTAGCTTTTTCTTTCGCAAATTCGGAAGATGAAGTTGCTAACCTGCACGATTCGATAATCTTTTCTCTAAGAGCAATGACATATTCATATGACGATTGTGTATCATCGTCAATATTATCAGAAGTTATCAAATCGTGTAACAAGGACATCGGACCGCGCGGTTGCGCACCAAAGACAAGTTCGAAAGGAGAAAACCCTGTATGCTCGTTGGGAACTTCTCTATAGGCAAAGAGGACTGCAGGTAAAACCCTGTCCCAATCCTCCGGATGATCCTCCGTTATCTTGCCAAGTAAGTTCTTTAGTGTCCTGTTAAGACGTTCTACCAATCCATTGGACATTGGATGATAAATACTACTGAGAGACCTTTTAATGTCTAGCGTAGCCATTACCTGAGACATAACGTCCGAAATTAACTGAGTGCCGTGGTCCGACAGTATTTCTCCGGGGAATCCCAGACGAGAAAATATGAGCCAAAGAGCATCAGCGATATCGACAGTTGATATGCTCTTCAGAGGAATAGCCTCTGGCCAACGCGTGCACATGTCCACGCAAGTGAGGATAAATTGGTGTCCTCTGGCTGACTTAATTTTGAACGGACCAATGATGTCTATAGCCATTTTCTGAAACGGCCGAATCGGAATATCTGCAGCCTGAATAGGAGCAGCATGTCTCGGACCTCTAGACTTGACCTCTTGACAAATTTTGCAAGATCGGCAATAAATTCGTATGTCTTTATTAACAAATGGCCAAAAGAAAGACGCAAGGACTCTAGTTTTAGTTCTGGAAAAACCCATATGTCCAGCACACTGAGAATCGTGTGCATGCTGAAGAATTAAGGCTCTCATACACTTAGGCACAAGAATTTGCGAGTGCATAGACTTGTCCGAGTGTTGTACCATCCGTACCAATATACCATTCTTCATAGTAATATACGATTTGTGATTCGTATTTTGATTGGGATCCCCTTTCTTTGCAAGAAGGAAGAATTTCTTCAAAGAAGGATCCTCTTCTTGACGTTTAACAAACGAGTCATGGGAAATCACCAAGTGCTCGTCTTGGCTATCAACTTCATTACTATTATCCGATGAAGTTGGGGGATTAAGAGCTTGAGCTCTTGTCACCACTGCATTGACCGTTTGAATGTTTTTTTTTTTCTCCCAACTAGAAATTTGTTGCGGGGTGCATTCCTTAACCCCATGAATACGACCGATTATAAGATCCGCAATAGGATTAGGAAGAAGACATGCATGGACATCTCCTGTGAAGAAGGGAGTGTCAATCCTAATAATAGCAGTAGGATAACTTTCCATAGTACCACCAAATGTAACACATTTGATTGTTTTTCCAGTGGCACAGCAAGGATCTATCAGAGATTCCCTAACCCCGACGGTAGTACATCCCGAATCGAAAAGTACTGAGACTAGCCTATCATTTATTAGACCTTTATGTAAGATGAGAGATCCTCTCCCATCATGCGCAACTGTAGCAGGTAGAGCAGGAAGAGGGTGACCACAACTTAGAGTAGATACAGTCGATGAGTCGAACAATGTTAAGCATTGGGGGCATTCAGTTGCTCTCCCAAAATCGAAAGCACAACCAGTGATAGCCCTAGAGTTACCACTATCATTTACTGTATTACAGGCTCCATCAAACTCTTGTTGTGCAGAGTTTGCCTGTTGGAAAGGTCTTTTTTTGTTAAACCTAGGTCTGCCTCGATTATCATTTCCCCTGTAATTATTTCGACTATCATTTCCCCTGTAATTGTTATCATATTGCCTATTGTAATCATCATTCCGGTTTGAATCCCGGTTTCTAAATTCACCATCGTCATAATCTTGACGTCGAGAATGATTACCTCGAAAGTTCGAATAGTTATTATTTGGATAGCCTTTGCGAAAGTGTCTCAAATTATTACCACTAAAATTACGAGAACTACCATCTTGTCTCCAATTCATAGACGAAGAACCATCATGTGTTGGATTACTCCGCTTCTGAGTGTAATTCTGATTACTTCCCCTATTCCAGTTTTGTTGAGCACCCTGAAATTTTTTTTTGAAATTAGGGCCATATGGTGTTGCCGAAGCAGCTGGCAACCCTTCTTTCACTTTAGAATTGCTAACTGTAGCATGGGGATGCGCGGTGGCATACTGACAACAGTATTCCTCCATATCTTTTAAGTTTTTAGGCTTACGCTCATGAAGGAATGCAAGAAAAGAATCATTAACAGATGACAAAACCTTATCTCGCAATAATAAGTCCATTAGACCTTCATATGTTTTCTCAGTCTGAGACAACTCAACCCATCGTGTAAATGTACGACGTATTTTTGTAACAAAATCAGAGAAATCTACTCCATTTTCTGGCAACATTGTCCTAAAACGAAGACGATAGTCTTCTTCTTTTAGTTGGTATTTTTTTAGCAATGCTGCTCTGACAACATCATAATTAGTCCTGTCATGTTCGTCTATTGTCATAAGAGTAGTCACTGTGTCACCTGTAAAAAATTCCATCAGTTGTTCAACATATTTTTCCTTTTTTATGTTATGCGTATCGCATAAAAATTGGAATCTATCTAGATAATCTGCTACGTCATCCTTTAAAGGATTGAAATGAGGCAATTTAATCCTATTAACAAACTCCTTTGTCGTACTCGAAGTTGTTTGCTGAGCACCCGTACTCGCCAATTTCAATTTCTCTAACTCCAAAGTTGCGAGTCTTTCATCAAGTTCCATCTTCTGTTTTCTTTCCTCATGTTCCATTTTTCTAATTTCAGCCTCAGCTTGAAGTTTTCTCTCCTCTGCAGCAGCTTGAAGTTTTCTCTCCTCTGCAGCAGCTTGAAGTTTTCTCTCCTCTGCAGCAGCTTGAAGTTTTCTCTCCTCTGCAGCAGCTTGAGCTTGAATTTTTTTTCTCCTCTGCAGCAGCTTGAAGTTTTTTTGTCTTCCATTTCCATCTGGAATTTTCTTTCATCAGCCTGAGCTTTTCTCTCCTCAGCAGCAGCTTGAGCTTTTCTCTCCTCAGCAGCAGCTTCTCTTTGATACCTTTTCTCTTCAAGTTCTAATCTTCTATTCTCAGCATCTAGCTTCTTTAGTTCAGCATCTGCTCTCCTTTGTTCAGCTTCTGCTTTCAATTTAATTTCCTCTTTTTGTTTCTTTTCTTCTGACTTTAATGCAGTGGCGAATAGAGCAGATGAATATTCTTCCAATTCTTTACCAGACTTACCAAGAGTCAACCCTTGCTGGATGAAGAAATCCAATGTAGACATTCTGTCTAATGAGATCAGTAACCTGAAAAATTCAACAATTACCTTATCCCACTTCAATGGGAGACAAGTCTGAAATGCTAGACTTGTATACTCACTTCACTTTATTTCACTCTCTTAGTCTTAGACAAAGACCTTGTATGGTCCTCTTGTTTATAATGTAACAAAAAAATCACTTGAGTACCTGTGGAAAATAATTCCTTTATATCCCACTCACTATGGGCACAAGTCTTTTTTTTTTTTTTTTTAAAGAACTTGAATATGTATTTCACCTTGTCTCAATCTTTGTGGATAACAAGTCTTTTATCAAAGAACTTGTATAAATATCTTAGATAATAATATTTTATTAACAATCTCTATATGAAGAGTGTACCTTATCAATAACAATAATAATACATGACCAAGTATATGTATGTAGACTGTGTATGACAATAATGTAGAACAATCATAAATACAAAAACAAAGATACAGAACAATGACCGAAAACGTTCGCGGAAGTCAAATAAACAATACAGCAAAAAGTAAAGAAAATGTTACACAAATGTGTAATGATGACCGCGAAAAAATAAACAAGACAAATGGCAACACTGTTATAAACGAAAAGGTGTAAAGAAATAAACGGAAGGAATGAGAGAAGAACAGATACAAACAAAATTAATCGAAAATCAAAGAACAGAAAAATAACGAAAACAACACTAACTGATGTCGTCACAGCTAAAAAAAAAAAAAAAATAGCAACAAAAGTCGCTAGCAAATTTCAATTAAGAAAATTGCAATCCCTACAGAACGCTTACAGTAACCCTCGATTAAGTGGCATATTTACCGTAAGACCCACCAACCGAAAACCCGCAAAAGAACACAAGAAAAATACACAAAAATAGTACAATTAACATAAATAGCAATCAATTCAATGTGTTGCAAAACAAGTTCAGTCACAGCTGAAACTAAAGTAAATTTCTTGCTCCTTGCGAACACAGAAACAAAATGTCAAGCGCGCACTGAATGTCAAATCCACTGTAGCATAAAGTGGTATTCACGAACAAAAGTTACTATGACCTTCTCGTATCTTGCACATAGAATGTTTACAATTTCCACGTACTGTTTACAAACACTTGACCACGAACAATATAGCTTGAATGCTCGGGCGTAGAAAAGTCTGTTGTTGACTGAAACGTGTAAACGACCAGCGGTACCGTTTACAAAAAGGGACTCGACTTGCAGTTGTGGTCCACGTAGCAAATGCCTAGATGTTAACTTCAGTACTTGTCCTGTTGTGGTTTATGTAGCATTATAACATAAATGCTAGCACTGTTTATCTGGGTCAACAGTTGATGACCTATTTCTGTCCTGTTGTAGCCAAAACTTGCAAGTGTAGAATTAGCGATGTCTGTTACAGCTGTCCAGTGTGTAGCTTAGACCCACAGATCAGAAATGTAATGTGTACTTGTCCTTCTCACGCAAATAGCCCCATGAAATGTAAATTTCTGGACCACATTAATGTCATCAATAATGTTAATTGCTCGCTCTGTCCACAAGAAATGTATCAGAAGAGCCCACGTAACTGGTCCACCAAAAATGTAACTGTCTCTTTTTTCTCTTGTTGAGGTGATCACTGGCCCAAGACAGTATACATGTTGTTAGGTGTGTAGTGCGAGCGTATGATGAACTGAGTGTGGGTGCGAATGAAGGCGCGAATGTGTTTAGGCTCGTATGTATGTAGACCCTTGCAGTAGTCAAGGATGCTTGGACACTGAACACGTTTCAAAACATTTATTGACGGAATCAACATGGTATCAACAGGAACAGTCAGTGTAAACAAGGTCATGCTGACCGGAAATCGATAGGTATACATTAGGCATTCAGCAAGCTGGTAAACATTTGAATATTCGTGCATGGTCAATACAATGTTCTTCAATAAGGACAGTTCGTGGCGTCGCCCTGGGATTACTGACTAAACGCGTCAGATACCTTAATCACTTTGACACATAGGTGCAACTTGGCATTCCCCGCCAATTGCACATTATCAGGCTGTAGTATAATAGCCGAAAACACAGGCCTCGTTCTGACGTCGGCTGTGTACTTCTGATAAGCAGGTTACCATCAACCCTGCAGTAATGCTTATTGTAGACATAAATATGCCGCCAATCTGCGGCTCCCACAATATATCTTCGTCACTGGATTTCTGGATGGTATGAAGACTAATAGTCTTGGATGGCTACCTTGAGCACAAAATATAAGTTCTAAAATGGAGGACCGGTGAGCTGCAGTTCACAGACTAGGCAATCTTCTAACATGTTCTGCTACCGAAAGCATAGTAATGGAAAAAGTCGGTATTACCTGTAAGCGAGTCCACAGAACTTAACAAGGAACTCTGCTGTCATTCCAACGCACAGAGATTCACTGGGGAAAACTGCCAGTGCAGTCACTTCGAAGATTCTTCCCGAAAAACACAATGGACTCTCGTCCCTTCAGAAACCAGGACACTCCCCGGCTTGCCGGAAGTCTAACTCAACTCCCGCTTAAAAAACCCTGCCCATGGGCATACGCCCGAACTGTCTACCTTTGACCCTAAAGGTCAAACACAATGAATGAATAAACAAGGGAAGACAACCCCTAATCAACCTGACATCGCAGGTAAAGACACAATTATTCTTATGATAAAAACATAAGCAAATAACTTGACAGATGACTCCGTCAAAAATGACAGCAACAATCACTCAGAAAAATTGACTACAAAAACGACATGTACAACACAAAAATGCGATGACGCAGGCTTCATGTGGACCAGTGGATCCGTGCACCATAGGGGAGATAATAGTGAAAAGATGATGATAGTTATTAACGTTGATAGTTGAGTTCTCATATTATCTTGACAAATTTGTTGTTCTTTTTCTTGGTCCTCGTTCGTCCTGAAAAAGGACGTTGGTTGCGTTGTGTCGCCGTTTACAGCGGAGCTGCCACATTTGCGCCTTTCGGTCCGACACTTCCGACTTCCGCACGGCCTTTTTTGGGACCGGGTTTGCATTCCCTCTTCGATCCCTACTCTCTCGGTCAGACTGCAGTGATGCAGCCTGTTTCCATGACCACCACTTGGAGGTGGAGTAAGGTCTTGGTCAGCTCTATTGCTGCATTCCTTGCTGCGTCCTCGGTCCCACACATTTGTTCACCAGTGTGTCATCATCTCTCTCTCTGTCTGCCATGAAACACGTCGCAATCAGACAAAATCTTCCGGAATTATCACAAATTTTCAAGTAACCGTTCCCCCTTGCGTTGTCAATCTAAATGCCGTGTCAAGAAATCTGCCAGCGGTATGTCTAGATAACTGCGCGTTACACCTTGTCTATCTGAATTTGTTTTATCACCATGTCTGCCTGTTTATTTGCATTTATTGTTGCTGCGAATCTTTTTCCTCCGGTGGTTTAACGAGAGTCTGCCCGTCATGTGTCTGTTTTGTCTGCAGATATTTTCTCGTTATGATATTTCGTTAATCTTAAATGTCCATCAATGTTTCTCAATTATTATATCTCATATGGAGCCGCGCTGGTGTAATGGTTATCACACTGCGCTGGCGATCGGGTGATCCAGGGTCAAGCCCGGGCGTGAACATTTGAATAATTGTCGTCGACCGGGACTTGGGCTGGATTAATTCGAGCCCTGGCGAAGACATTTGAAGGAGTGTCGTCGTCCAGGGACTGGCGGCTCCTGAGCCGACCCAGCTGTAATAGGTACCTCCGAAGACGGCGAGTATCTGCCTGAATGGCGAGTGGACACCTTTCTGTGTACAGGGAAAAATGGGACAGTCTCAGGTTAGATATATTAACCGAGTAATAGCGGGCGTACGTTAAAAAAAAATCTCCTGACAACGGAAAAAGACCTGAAGAAAAAACACTTATGCTCGAAAGGATACACGTTGAGAAAATATTTAGGAAAGCATTACAAGGCTGTCCGTGGTCTGGACTGCTACGGGTAAGAGAAAAAAGGGAAAACCGGAAATCTCACAGAGAAACGAACTGGAGACTCACATGGCAAGAATAAAGAAGACATGGAAATACCTGGAATGAACGAATAGCACAGAACAAACCCTTCATTCATTCATTCATTCATAGCCATCCACTCCCAAAGGAGCATAGGCCTTCAACAAACACATGCCAAGTCCTCCTGTCACGTGCTATCATCTCAAGTTCTTTCCACGTTCTCCTCATCATTTTCACATCTGCTTCCAGCTCTCGTCTCTATATGCTTCTTGGTCTACCTCTGCCTCTCTTGCCCTGGCGGTTCTGTCGTGAAATATTCTAATCCACATATATAAATTATCAGGTAAATATAAAGCCTAACAAATAAATTCTAATAAAGAAAAGAGCAATGGTAAAATAACAGTGCTGTCACAAGGAATGTACTCGAAATCTCCTTTGTTTTATGCTTCGTCTGCAAATTGTAACGCTTTCACGTTGATAGTAAAAGCCTACTATATTATTACCCGCTTTCTTCAATGAAACGTGTGCTGTATTTCTTGGAAAAACATTTGAGATACGCAAGCTGAACAATGACCTAATTTTAATATTTCATTCATTCCATTTTATACACAGCGTAACTAAAAGACAGATAAAGCAGGATAGAGAGAAGGGAGAGGCAGAAAGCCGAACGCATGCAAAATTAAACACGCGTCTCGCTATTAATGCCACCCCAACAAGCGTAACGCGATACACAATTACTACTATCACGCGTGTAAGGCCACATGCACTAACTTTTTCGGACGGACAGTGATAAAAACACTAACCTTCCCAGAGTTAGGTTTTTAAATCCTGAAAAACTCTTATTAGAAAAGATGACAATAGATGGGTTTACGTTTGAAAACATTACAGTACCCAGACAGCACATCTTCGAAACAGGAGGTAGAAGAAATTGCATATTTTGAACGCAGCCACTTAGCTCTTTTAAATTTGTATATTTGGGTTCCTTAGGGCTTGCTGACAAAGAATATGTAAAACGTTACGCAAATAGTCTAGGAATTAACAAGTTATAACCAAAATAAAATAGTGGGGATGCCTGACAGCATGAAATCATTTCTGCTCATAAAATTTTTTTATAACGTGTTTGAAAAAACCTTGCGTACGGAAATAGCCTACCATGTAAACTCCAAATTGATTGGAGCGCAACAAATATAAGACTAAACACGATTGGTCGGACTATAAATACTATCTTTGGTTGTTAGGGGAGACGTAGGAAGGTAAAATTTTTTCAAACACTTGTCGAAACGTGGCTCCATTGGCCAGACTCGCTGATATAATCACTTAGGAGCGTTAGTTCGAGACCACTAGTTCAAATAAGCTTGATAAAGCAACAGTGCGTTGAAGCCAGCTCATATTTTTGCTAAATAAAAGCCTGGAACATAAGCAGATGGGAATTTGTGCCAGTATTTGTGCCAGAATTCATTGCTAGTCAACGTATCTGTGTTTATTCTATGAATTGTGGTAAGCTTGAAACATTCAGTATCTTTTAATGAAAATTGAATGTGAATTGTTAATTTATGCCTGTATATATGTGTAGTTCAGTAGCAAACATGATGTAAAGCCTATAATGCTCCAGCCTGAACAGAAGGTGTCGGAGGAAAGTAAAACGGCATGGAATGGCCAAACAGTACACTGACACCTAGATGATTGACTAGAAAGAAATAATGCTGGAAGTGCAGAGGCGTGGTAACCATTAAGGAGGTTAATACTGGTATAAAGTATTTCAGATGAAGCTGACAGTTGGCCTAACGCTCTGAACTCAATGTTTGTGATGTATTGTGCTCAGTGTAGAACTAGAGTATCAGTTAGTTATGAAGTAGAAGGTACATCCTTCTTGTTTTCAGGGATCGTGGTCTTGATGGTATTGAGCAGCACCTGGTCAGAGCTTTGCTGAATCCAGAGTCGGACAGCATACTCCTTGGTCCATTTAGCTATCAGTGAGGTATCTCCAGAGCACAGGGGAGAAATCGAGCAGAGGAGTCTTTTCCTGCCGCCATCACGCAAGATAAGCTGATGTGGCCAGCTGAGCTCAAAATTATGTACCCCATCTTAAAATAACATTGTAACATAAACTTAAGAGGGGAAGTAAATTGTTTTAATATCAGGAACTGAGAACATCTCCAATACTAGTTCCAATAAAGACAAACTATTGAAGTCATGATGACAAATACCAACAGAGCTTGAACAAAACAAAACCAGTATTACCTCATATTACTACTACACAACTGACACACATAGGATACCTTTAATAATATATGTCACTACAATATTCATATTGATAAATTCTGTACATATAACTTGTAATTAAAATTGATTGTGATTCCTGGTTCCCTTTGTATTTGAATCAGGACACATATTCATTCATGACAGCAATGAATACATATTGTTATTTGAAAAGTTATCAGTGACTCCTTTAAGATATCCTTGTAGAGTGTTTTATGTATGTGAGTGTCACAGTGTTGTCAAGTGTGGTGGAATAAATTAAATTGTTTATCTGTCTGTTGTTGTTATGACTTACACTTCATCATACACATACCCTAGACATACAACGTAGTCATCACACTATTCAGAATAATTCTGACTGAGATATATATATATGTGGCAGCAAGTAAGGTTATCTATAATACACTACTCTTATTAGATATAGATACCTTCACAGCTGATCTCAGTCAGTACACTAAGTCCCCTATAAATATTTATAACATCCCACTTCACCACATATATTGGGGTCTCGCTCTTGGGATTTTGAATCTTTACCTATTAAAAATATTGGGGGTAATTCACTTCAGGGAATAATAAGAATTAAAAGGTATCCTTGGGTGGAATTAAATAAGGTTGAGCTCACGGTGCCTGTGTTGTCCATTAGATATATATTTAGAGACTGAATTGTTGGTTAGACATTGTATAAATTTACCTGATAGACAATGGCGGACCTGGCCAAATTTCGATCTGCTGCGGTTCAGACTGCAAAAGAGTTAGGATTAGATGGGCAAGTTATGGTTGCCTATGTCACCACGGAATGTGACAAATTTATTGAACGCGAAGAAAGAAGGTTTGAAGCCGAAAGAAAGTTAGAGGCTGAAAGGGAAATTAAGTTACAATTTGAGGCTGAGGCTGAGACTAAGAGGTTGCAGATTGAGGCTGACAAAGAGGCTAAAGCATTGGAAGCCGAGGAAAGAAGGCAGGCTGCAGAAAGGGAAGAGAAGAAATTAGCTGCAGAAAGGGAAGAGAAGAAATTAGCTGCAGAAAGGGAAGAGAAGAAATTAGCTGCAGAAAGGGAAGAGAAGAAATTAGCTGCAGAAAGGGAAGACAAGAGATTAGCTGCAGAAAGGGAAGCAGAAAAGGAGGAGAAGAGATTACAAAGGGAACATGAGTTACGACTAAGGGAGTTTGAGTTTCAGGGCCATGCTCCTGAAAATGGTGCCAGTCCCTTTGCCTCTGATGCTACTGCTAGCCAGGGAGCCTCAACCTCAGCTATGAATTTTCATTTAGATCATTTTGTTGAGAAAGACGATGATATAGAGAGCTACCTAAATAGGTATGAACTATTAGCTACCACATATGGGTTAGAGAGAGAAAGGTGGAGCTTAAAGTTATCTCAGGGACTTCGTGGGGCAGCTTATGAAGTTTTTGCAAAAATGAGCAGAGGTGATCAGGAAAATTATGACATGCTAAAGCAGGCTCTTTTGTTAAGATATGAAAAGAATGCAGAATTTTATAGGAAAAAATTTAGGAATGCTAAACTACTGTCAGGTGAAACCTATCACCAGTTTTCTGCACGAATAGAGACATACTTGGAGAAATGGACTTCTCTGGGGAAAACCCAAGATCTTAAGGAAATGGTCCTTATAGAGCAATTAAGAGAGTCCATGGCTCCAGACCTGAGAAAGTTTCTCATGGAACAAGGTGCAGAGAGGCTGGGTGAGTTGCTAAATGTTGCTGAAAGGTATCAAGCAGCTCAAGCAGAGGTAACAGGTAATAAAAAGAAACAAGTGGATAACTTTAGGGCACCACAGAACTTTAATCAATTTGATCCTAGGGATCAAAACAAAGGTAAGCACCAATTTGATAAGCCACGGTATGAAAATAAAAATAAATTCCCACAATTCGATGAAAGGAAATATGATGAAAGAAAATCTTTCAACCAAGGAAAAAGGTGGTGTAAGAATTGTCAGATGGACAATCATGACACTGACCGTTGCAGAAGGAAACCTGTGTATATGGCAACCCTTCAGGTCAGGTCGACCTCAAGACAGGAGGAGGATATTATGTTGGATACCACTCCAGAAGAGATGAGGAAGGCACAGGCTGGGGATAAAACACTCAAGCCTTGTTTCAGGAAATTGTCAACTTGTCATACAACTCCAGGCAAGGGAGATTTTTTACATGAAAAACAAGTTGATGTATAGGAAGACTGGAGCTAGATCCAAAGGTCAGGGACAACTGGTACTTCCTAAAAGATATAGGGCAGACTTAATAAGGAGCCTACATGTGAAACCAGATGGGGACCATGAGAAGATAGGTACCATCATTCAAAAGGTGGCTCACAATTATTATTGGCCTAAAGCAAGATGGGACATTGAGAATTTTGTAGAAAGGTGTAGCATAGCACATGAGGGAACACCCACAAGTGGGAACATTGATCAGGACCTGGACACGCCACGGGGCAAAATTAGGCCTGATAATAAAAGGAAAAATAGATTTGATAAAGTGGACCAAATGGAATGGGAAGCCCCTTTTCACGGACAAGCTTCACTTAACTGTTTTACAATGGTCACTATGCAGAGAGTGCAAAAAGATGTCTTACCCCAGGATAAGCCGACAATCCCTCAATCGGACTTAAACAAACTGGAGGAAGAGGATGTAGGGAGGAAATCTCTCATCAAGAATTTTAAGTGGGGAGACAGCCCCAAGAGAAAAATTGGTAGCGGTCGTTTTGTGAATGATAATTCTGGGAGGAAAAATCATCACTATAGAGCTTCGAGTGGAAGAGACCATACCGGTGCATGGACAAATAGGTCCACACAATTAAAGGTCCATATGTAGCTTTGTTAAGAACGTGGACTGATGAAAAGGCAGAGGAAAACATTACATCTTCATACCAATATGTGAATGAGCTGACCACTCGTTTAAAAACTGGCTGGAAACTTGCCAATGAAAATTTGAAACAAGCCAGGAAGAAACATGCTGCTTATTATAACAGGAAGGCGAAAGACAGAAATTTGGCTGTGGGAGAGAAAGTACTGCTTCTTTTGCCCGGGAGCCAGAATAAGTTACAAATTGGATGGCAGGGTCCATATACAGTTCTAGAGAAGGTGTCTAGAACAAATTATAAGATAGATAAGAAGGGGAAAGAAAAAATCTATCATGTGAATCTCCTGAAGAAATATTTGGAAAGAGAACATCAGGAAGAGACACACTTGTTGACCTTGTCCATCGCCATGGAGATGAAAAAGGAACCACTTTCATCATTTGAATATCCATTACACCCCTGTGAGACAGCAGCACAGGTGAAAATCAGTACACATTTAACGAAAACTCAGAAAGAGAGAGTGCAACAGGTTCTAAATAATCATGCAGAGGTGTTAACAGATCGACCAGGGCATACAAACCTATTGGAATATGATATGAAACTGATAGACCCCACACCTGTCTGTATGAAACCATATTCGATTCCGTTTGCTAAGGAGAAAGCTTTGAAGGAAGAGATAGACTATCTATTGAAGGAGGGAATTATTTCGCACAGTGAATCTTCGTATAGTTCCGGTGTTGTACTTTTAAGGAAGCCCTCTGGAGAACATGGACTCTGTATAGATTACAGGAGACTGAATGCTATTACAGAAGGACAGGTGGATCCATTGCCGGATACAAATCAGCTGTTTGCCAGACTAAATAAAGCTAAATATTTCTCAAAAGTGGATCTGAGTAAAGGATACTATCAGATTCCAGTAAAGCCTGAGGTTAGACCATACCTAGCCTTTAGTACCTCAGAAGGACACTATGAGTTTAATAGATTGCCATTTGGATTGAAGAATGCGCCTAGTGTCTTCTCTAGAATGATGAGAAAATTGTTGGATGTAAACATTTCGGAGGAACGTAATGAATCCCTGAGTTGCCTCTTTGATTGAGGATATTCCGAATGTTTCATACAGGATAATAAGAAGATTATGGGATCCACTACGAAAACTCTGCTATCACCAGGTATATGTTATCTCCTCATAACGTACATTTTGAGGGAAATATAATGTTCTCTGGACATGTCATTGCGCAGACTCAGAGAAGAGAAATGGTGAATACGGGTTGCGAAGCAGCATTAAGACAAGCACTCACACTTGCGGCTGTTCAGTAACATAACCGAAATATATTATTGGTTGTAGAAGTCTGAGGCAGATTTCATGAGTAGTGCCTACTCTGAATGGACCCAACTACATAAAACCATGATAGCACCACAGCAGAGTAAAGTCAAGTTGACTTACATTTATCTATGTGTATATAGAATAAAGGACTGACATGGGATGTCTGTTTTAAGAGGGGAGGTGTCGTGAAATATTCTAATCCACATATATAAATTATCAGGTAAATATAAAGCCTAACAAATAAATTCTAATAAAGAAAAGAGCAATGGTAAAATAACAGTGCTGTCACAAGGAATGTACTCGAAATCTCCTTTGTTTTATGCTTCGTCTGCAAATTGTAACGCTTTCACGTTGATAGTAAAAGCCTACTATATTATTACCCGCTTTCTTCAATGAAACGTGTGCTGTATTTCTTGGAAAAACATTTGAGATACGCAAGCTGAACAATGACCTAATTTTAATATTTCATTCATTCCATTTTATACACAGCGTAACTAAAAGACAGATAAAGCAGGATAGAGAGAAGGGAGAGGCAGAAAGCCGAACGCATGCAAAATTAAACACGCGTCTCGCTATTAATGCCACCCCAACAAGCGTAACGCGATACACAATTACTACTATCACGCGTGTAAGGCCACATGCACTAACTTTTTCGGACGGACAGTGATAAAAACACTAACCTTCCCAGAGTTAGGTTTTTAAATCCTGAAAAACTCTTATTAGAAAAGATGACAATAGATGGGTTTACGTTTGAAAACATTACAGTACCCAGACAGCACATCTTCGAAACAGGAGGTAGAAGAAATTGCATATTTTGAACGCAGCCACTTAGCTCTTTTAAATTTGTATATTTGGGTTCCTTAGGGCTTGCTGACAAAGAATATGTAAAACGTTACGCAAATAGTCTAGGAATTAACAAGTTATAACCAAAATAAAATAGTGGGGATGCCTGACAGCATGAAATCATTTCTGCTCCTAAAATTTTTTTATAACGTGTTTGAAAAAACCTTGCGTACGGAAATAGCCTACCATGTAAACTCCAAATTGATTGGAGCGCAACAAATATAAGACTAAACACGATTGGTCGGACTATAAATACTATCTTTGGTTGTTAGGGGAGACGTAGGAAGGTAAAATTTTTTCAAACACTTGTCGAAACGTGGCTCCATTGGCCAGACTCGCTGATATAATCACTTAGGAGCGTTAGTTCGAGACCACTAGTTCAAATAAGCTTGATAAAGCAACAGTGCGTTGAAGCCAGCTCATATTTTTGCTAAATAAAAGCCTGGAACATAAGCAGATGGGAATTTGTGCCAGTATTTGTGCCAGAATTCATTGCTAGTCAACGTATCTGTGTTTATTCTATGAATTGTGGTAAGCTTGAAACATTCAGTATCTTTTAATGAAAATTGAATGTGAATTGTTAATTTATGCCTGTATATATGTGTAGTTCAGTAGCAAACATGATGTAAAGCCTATAGTGCTCCAGCCTGAACAGAAGGTGTCGGAGGAAAGTAAAACGGCATGGAATGGCCAAACAGTACACTGACACCTAGATGATTGACTAGAAAGAAATAATGCTGGAAGTGCAGAGGCGTGGTAACCATTAAGGAGGTTAATACTGGTATAAAGTATTTCAGATGAAGCTGACAGTTGGCCTAACGCTCTGAACTCAATGTTTGTGATGTATTGTGCTCAGTGTAGAACTAGAGTATCAATTAGTTATGAAGTAGAAGGTACATCCTTCTTGTTTTCAGGGATCGTGGTCTTGATGGTATTGAGCAGCACCTGGTCAGAGCTTTGCTGAATCCAGAGTCGGACAGCATACTCCTTGGTCCATTTAGCTATCAGTGAGGTGTCTCCAGAGCACAGGGGAGAAATCGAGCAGAGGAGTCTTTTCCTGCCGCCATCACGCAAGATAAGCTGATGTGGCCAGCTGAGCTCAAAATTATGTACCCCATCTTAAAATAACATTGTAACATAAACTTAAGAGGGGAAGTAAATTGTTTTAATATCAGGAACTGAGAACATCTCCAATACTAGTTCCAATAAAGACAAACTATTGAAGTCATGATGACAAATACCAACAGAGCTTGAACAAAACAAAACCAGTATTACCTCATATTACTACTACACAACTGACACACATAGGATACCTTTAATAATATATGTCACTACAATATTCATATTGATAAATTCTGTACATATAACTTGTAATTAAAATTGATTGTGATTCCTGGTTCCCTTTGTATTTGAATCAGGACACATATTCATTCATGACAGCAATGAATACATATTGTTATTTGAAAAGTTATCAGTGACTCCTTTAAGATATCCTTGTAGAGTGTTTTATGTATGTGAGTGTCACAGTGTTGTCAAGTGTGGTGGAATAAATTAAATTGTTTATCTGTCTGTTGTTGTTATGACTAACATCCCACTTCACCACAGGTTCCAGAACAAAAACTGCCTTGTAAATCTTCCTGTCTACCCCCTTCCACTTTGTTTCACACAGTCCCAGAACCTCGATTTTATATTCCCTCATTTCCGCTGCTACTTGCGCCACTTTCCCTTGTTCGTTTAATGTCCGAACATTCCAGGTGCCAAATCTGGAAGTTCTCCTAGAAGAAAGAAGGTTAGTCAGTAACACAGACTCCTTTCGGCTTTCTCTGTGTTGCGTCATACGCCTCCCACAGAACAGCAAATGCTTGGCATGAATATCGGACGGCTTATGCACCTTGGGGAGCTGAAGAGCAGAGATATGATTATGTCTCCGAGGGTTGGCCTTTTTTTTCATTCCACAAGTTTCTGTACTCTCTTTTGTATTTCTCTTTTGTGTCGGTGGCTGTTCCCTCTATTATCTAATACAGTGTTTCTTAACTTGTTAGAGGTCCCTGTCGTGATTCGGAGAAATGTTTGTCACTTTTAGCCGAGTGGTCTGCCCTGTCTTGTTCTCTAATTTTTGTATACGCCAACTTTTCTGTCTAATAGCGCTATTTTTGGAATTGGTCATGCCAATCTTACGTTGGACAGGCTAAATTCCACCCCTTTACACGAGGACATCGGCATCTAGATAAAGGTCCTTTTATTCTGTCTTTCTAGTAGATGACGGCTCTTTTCCTGTTTCTTTGAATTACATAGAACCCGTGGACACGGGGTAAATCTTCAACCTTTTATATTGTGCCGCCCTCGTCTCGTCCCGCGTGCACCGGTCGTTCGTAGACCGCATAGTGTTGCGGCAGATTATGTCCTTTCCTGTATCTTTGAGTCGTCCTGGGAATCTCTCGCCTAGGTCTTACGTCTGTATTTGTTTCATCTAGTGCACGTGCAAAAGCCACCTGCAGACTCTATCTGGCTATTTAAGCAAGAGGTCTATATCACTCAGTACCACTGTCTCAAGAAAATTCTACCACTGGACAAAGTGATATTCTGCGCCAGAGCTAATAACCGTTGTTTGTGCAAGAATTATTTTGTCTTCGGTAAGCTCATTTACTTATTTAATTCATTGGGGTGTTAGCTTAATCTAATAGAATAGCGATCCCGTGTTACTTTAATCCATGTTAAATATATATGTACATTATTTTTTCATGAAGGTAAATTTTTGTCCGTGACCGGGATGCTCTGAATCTTATTAAGCGAGCCACCATCCATAATCGTTAAGTGTTAGCTAGGCGTGGGGTTTTCTTAAGTCAGAAACAGTGAGCCGGTGTAACGCTAATCTTTACCAAGTTTTTTTCCAGTTGGTTTGTGGAATATTACTGTACAGAGGATTACTATTGTGTAAATACTGAGTATCAGCTCAGTGCTATTTTTGTAACATATCCAGTGTTATTATTTACTGAGTAATATACCCACGGGGAAATTTGTAATATTTTGGTTTAACTTTAAGTGTACGATTATGCTCGTAAGCTGTGTGTGTGGGTGGAATACATTGGCTACAGCCATTCTTAAAATAAATTGGTCACACCGCGCAGCAAAGACTGACGCACTCGCGAGCGACCAGAGATTTTCGATCAATGAAGTGGGCGAGACTGTACTGAGGAGAGTTTGTTTTGATTTTGTGAGTGAGAGAAACGGCGAGTGGAAATTGGAAGTGTGTTTATATTTTGTATGGGTGAGAGACTGACTGAGAAAGAGTAGGCTACATGTAGTAATGAGATATCGTATTGCTGTATATTTTCAGAGCCTTGGTAAGCATTTGTTTTATCCTTCCTGATGTGGTTTGCTGCTGTCAGGGGATTACCATTTCCATATAATAATTATTATCAGGCAGTCTACGTCATATTGCCAGGTTTCGGTCATAAGGCTAGTGTAGGGAGTACGTAACCACAGCACATACGGGCTGTCGCTTTTGCCATCCAGTAATTTTCGGCAACCTTACCCGACCCATTAACATCCAGTTGATTTGGAGTACTGTATACCACTATACATCGATTTCTGTTACGTGCACGTAAGCAGTAGCCTTGCGTCCTGGATTATTTACCTACAGCACAGATTGCCACCAGCTGCAGTTAATCATCATCTCCACACCTACGAGCTGTTGCCTTTGCTATCCAGTCAGTTTCGGCAACATTGTCCGACCCATTGATAGACGGTTACCGCTGAGTATACTGACATAACGATCGAGAGGAGTAGTCAGTTGCCAGTACTCGTCAACTGTTTTTATAGTTCAAGTTATAGTATCCAGTATAAGAGGTGCCCCAGCGCGCCTACTGGATACTCGCTCGCCAGCAACAGTTCTCGTCAATTTGATAGATTGCGATCAGTGGGTGCAAGTATTTCTGCACTCCTGCATTTGAAATCTCGAGTATGGCTGGGAAGTAGACCTAAGATACTTGATTATTTCTCTCTTCTCTCCAGAAGTTATACCTCTCTCCATATTTTCATTAGTGAAATTTCTCTATTTCCACATTACTCATTCATATTCTGTCTGAACTCAGAGATTTCCTTTTTCCATACTTGCGACAGTCCCGCGCCACTTTAAAGCATCTTAAGAAGCGGCGCACCCCTTTACAGCTTATTAATAAGCCTCGAACCCCTTTACAGCATCTTAGGAAGCCTCACACCCCTGTACTGCATATTAGGAAGCCTCACATCCATTTACAGCATCTTAAGAAGTCTCGCACCCCTTTACAGCATCTTAAGAAGCCTCACACCCCTTTACAGCGTATTAGGAAGCCTCACACCGATTTACAGCATCTTAAGAAGCCTCGCACCCCTTTACAGCATATTAGGAAGCCTCGCACCCCTTTACAGCATCTTAAGAAGTCTCACACCCCTTTATCTTCTAGCTCGCAAAACATGCCAGAAATGCTAAAAAGAGATAGACGTTTATTTTGAGAAAATGCTATTTATAGAATGTGATTAAGGTTTGGTATCTAATTCGCGTTGTCAATGTTCTGTTTTGTACAAATACATTTGAGTTCTGTGTATTATATATTGTTTATGATGATTCGCGTTCTAAAATATCTGTTATGTCTCGCCCCCTGTTGAGGATTTGTTGCATGGGTTGCCGAGAATTTTGGTTTGAACTTGTTTCAGATGGTCGCACCATGCAACACCCCATTAGATCGAATAATAATGTTCCCGTAAATCGTTTTTTGACGCGTAAGACCTAGTAACCGAGAGTCGACATGTGGCCTTAGGGCATAAAGCAGTGTTTTTAGATTATGTGTGGTTAGCCCACTAAATGATATAAGTGTAGGCTTGAATAGCCAATGGTAAATGAAATGTATAAGGACGTTCGAGTCCAGAATATATGGTACGCGTTTTATCGGTGGATAACGCATAGACTAAATTAATATAATACGGTGTGTGTAGATTAAGGTTAACAGGTTCAATTATGGCAGACTATGATGGCGTGAGCAGCCAAATTAAATATGAAAAACTAGCCAGAGATTTAATAAATAATAAGGCTCCTAAGAGAGAAGCTAAGGTATGGTAACCTATTGAAATACGTTCACTGCGTAATTATTCTAAAGAAGCCAACAGTGCTAGATATTACAACTCTGAAGAGTTCATGTGCTAAAGTAACGGTTAACGTGACCGTGTGGAGGTCAAACAGTTGAGGCGAAGGTACAGTGTGTTCGCTACTGCTTATGTGATATATGAACCTTATGTTTTCGTCGTCAATTATCATACGATGTTGTATGCATGGATAATAAATGCAAAAGTCGTCATTCAGGCATTCCTGTCGATTGTTTGTGAGTTACAGAAGTTTGTGCTGCATACTTAAGCACTTCTGTTCTTCGTTCAAGAGTTCTGATCGACCATGTTGGGTTGATTACATACACACCGAAGAGATATCAAGAAACTTAGACGACAGACTAATGGGCAAAAAAATATAATGAGAAACAATATGCTTGAATATCCGTAATCCAATATTATTGCAGAAACCCACAGTTAAGGTAATATACTAACTTTAATGCAGTAAAACGACAGTCCAGTCAGAGGAGAAAGTCAAAGAAAAAGGAATATGCCCACGTAAAAATTAAAGCCCGTCCCCCCCCCCCCCCCCCCTTTTCAGGGGTACATGCACCCCTAGTTAAGAAACACTTATCTACTTGATCTTTGTTTCCCACCAAAGAAGAATGTGTTGACAATTTATGTCATATTTATTTAGCCTTTTCTTTTAAGGATGATGTTCAATTTGGAATTGATGGAAAGAACCAGATAAACATGAGCGGAGCATGAGGTGTGGAGAAGACGTTGGAGTTGGACAGGACACCCGTTAAGAAAACTAGCTGGTAGCATTACAATGCAGTCTTAATGCTGGAATCCCCGTGTAAGAAAAATAGAGTGTCGAGACAAGTAAGGACATTGGAAACCTGATGAGTGTTCAGTAGAGCTAACGAAACCACGACAAATGGTAGCACATAAAAAATTGTCTATAGTTGTGGATTTGATATGTGAAGATTAGGAGTAATAGTTGTAGTTGTTTCAACTCGTGCGCATATAGATATAGTGGTTTCTCATTCATGGTGTACCCGGGTGATATATTTTTTCTCCATGGTGCATTGACTATTGACCATAAATCATGATAAACGGTAAAGAAGGGAGCAAAGGATCCTGTTACATGCCCATTGTGGCATATTGGTAATATGGTGTTAGGACCGTATTTTCTTGACCATCGGCACACTAAGGGTGATATGGTCAGCATCACGCCGGCCGCCTGAACCTACCCAGAGTTGCACTGGTACCATATTCATGAGGCTGGGTCGACGCCGGAGCACTTTGCGGTCTTAAAAAAAAAAAATCCCACCCACAACTGGGAATCGAACCATGGACAACCGAGCTAGGAATCTAATGCACTAACCACTGCGCTATCGCGGCTCTATAAATCACGATAAGTTTGACTACAAAGATCGAGTGAAGTGAAGTGAATGTGGAATGGAAAGAACTGAAATGACAACATGAGAATTAGTGTTGTCATCAGGTCATGCAGCAGAAAGAGCACCATAATTATTTCCACATCACATTTTTACGTTTTACGGGCTCGTATTAATATTAAAATCGTTCTTTCTTACTGTCTACATTTCTTAGTATGTCCCCAAGTGCTCATAATTTACTTGTCTTCGCGTCTGTGTCCCAAGAACTATTTTCCGTTCATCAACAGAGCCACCATCATTATCACCACAATCAGCTTGTCTATAACTGACCCTCTCACCTGTGCTATATCTTTTAGTTCCTTTGCTTCAAGATCTTCTCAGCCCCACCCCCTGTCACTCGTCTACATTCTTATCACCTCATTCACTGTAAGGATTTTAAAATCAATCTGTCGTTTCCAGAGTCTTATGTCCGCAGAAAATGAAAACGAGGGCGTAAAAATCAATGCAAGACTTGGGGGAAAAAATGTGCATAATTCTCTTCAAATATCATACTTGTCTGTTAATCTTTACAAATAATGGCGAAGCTTACTGTCCTTTTTTCTTTGCAGCCTTTTAAACTATGTATCGTTATCGCGCTTTTTTGTGTAGACAGTACGTTCAGAATATATATATATATATATATATATATATAGATATATATATATATATATATATATATATATATATATATATATATATATATATATATATATATATATATATATATATATATATATATGGATATGGATGGATGGGTGGATGACTAGATGGATTAATGGATGGGTGGATGGATGAATGGATGGATGGGTAGATGGATGCATGGGTGAATGGATGGGTGGATTACTAGATGGATGGATGGATGTATGGGTGGATGGATAAACGGATGAATGGATGGATGGATGGGTGGATGGATAAGTGAATGGATGGGTGTATAAAGTAGTAACACCTATACAATAAAGTTTTTGCAATAAATGTAGAAACACATTAACCTGTCCTCTTCCCATTACAGTATGTGTAAGCCTTTTCTAGAATTCCGCAAACTGGCAGAAAGCAGTGCAAAACAACCGTCGAACCATTCCTTGTATGAACCATAACAGAAATATACAGCAACCAAATAGGACAACGTCATACAGTGACGTCACTGAATCGGTGCTAGGCGCCCGTCATTTTGGTTGTTTCAAAACCAATGGGATTGTCGTGTTTGAGTTAAGGTCTTTGAGTATTTGTCGAGTCAGACAATTGTGGTGAAATCGACAATGAGAGTGAACTGACTGAGTTATAGACAACACACAAGTAATGTGTAAAATAGGGTGAACTTGAGACAAACCTGGCAGAGGAGTCATTAAAGCTATCTCTCTTTCCAAGCCTCAACACACTTATATAGTCTAAAGAACCACCCGCTCTCTCTCCTTTCTCTGTTCAAAGTAGAGACGATAGTAAGAGCTGCAAAAATTAATTATAGATGAATGAATGGTCGTGAACAGCGCGTTAATAAATGAGTAAAATTTATTAAAGGTTCTTGAAGGAAGAAAATATATGAAAAATAAGTATATAAGCACAAAAACATAAGAAAGGCATCAATATTCATATCAGTTAACAAATATTCAATTAAAACACCAACGAACAAACACCACACCAACACCAAGCCCCGCCTGTAGAACACCGAGAAAATAAATAAACAGAATTCCCCAATCCTTCCGTTTTTGTGGAACCGAGTTCAATCACTCCAGTTAGTGTTTTTATATGTATATCCTCTTTATTTGTGACTGAGCACTCAGTTTAAGCACACAGACTTGGTGCTTTCAATTCTGCTGAAGACGCTGGGCTGATAGATATGCTGGAAGCCACGATGCTCTGACTGGTGATCAAGAGGTGAGTAGGAAACCACTACTGCCAAATACGATTTCAGATTTGCTATCGCTCGTTATACACTGCATGAGCTCATTTCCCATTAGAGGGATGGGCGTTGAAAAAGGGTTGTACTTCAGTTATAGGTGACAACTCGTGATGCTAATTGCTTTCAGGAACCGTGAAATGGAGGAGAAAGTTACGTTCTTCGCCTGACTGGAATCCTGCAGTAGCAATGGGGTACCCTGAAACTGAGATCCAGAAAGAAACAACCTTTACATCAAGCAAACAATAAAATTACAATAACGTTATAATAAGCAGTTATGCTCCACTATGGGATTTTAAAATATTGTTATCGTCGCTGTGATAGCCTCGGGCTGTCTTTATCCATATGAGTCGCTCTCCTGTTACTTCCACTCTATCAATTATCAGCATGCGCCCGCATAGGCTAATATATCTTGTACATACATGTACCTGTCAGCAAATACTCTGACAGCAAAATCTACTCCGTCCTCTTCAAACTCAACATAAGGGATATCTAACCCTGTAGTTCCAGCTGAGTGGATATGTGATTCATCTTACAACATTAAGTGAATTTACATAAAATACAGCATTAGACATTACATAATAAATGGTATGCGCTTCTTAGGATCGATACACAGAAAGGAAAAGTAATAACCTCCCAAAATTGAATACATGGAGAATGCAATGGTATTGCTATAATAACGTTGCGTTGTGTCTGTTTGCGCCTAAGCTGTGATATTTGCACCTTTCGGTCGACACATCCGACTTCTGCACGGCATTTTTCTGGGACTGGGTTTGCCTTCCCATTTCGATCCGCACTCGCTCAGCCAGACTGCACTGCTGCAGACTGTTTCCAGGACCACCACGTGGAGGTGGAGTGCGGTCTTGACCAGCTCTGGTTCGCTGGTCCTGACGCAGGCAGTCAAGCTATGAGTCGCTTACTGCGTTCTCTATTGCTGCGCCTTTGGGTCCCAAATATAATTATATCTCCATCTGGTGGCTGCTTTCTTGATTGCTGTGAAAGTTCTAACCTGGTGTCTAACTACGCAAGTAGGCATATAATAATTCCACACAACCACCAGAAGTTTTCTCTCAGAAAGTAATAAGGGACTACTTCTTTTAATTCAGTGTTTAGCGCATGCACATCACTATCCAGTTTTAAGTGAATAACGTACACCACTGACATTTCCTTAAAGTATGACGCTTTCAGCTTACTCTTAACCCCTGGTAAGCACTGAACGGACTATGAGGTTCTTCGCCTAGTAAGTATCTATTAGCTTAAGTTTACCATTAACCCATTGTAAACAATAACATCTAGGAGACACCTAACTGCTTAAGCACCAGTTAACTAAGGCGGTAGCCGGTGCTACATTATCTCTGAATTAATTACCGGGGAGAAATTACCTAAAATAATTCAAGTCACACTACTATTAGTTATATATAAAAACTAACATGAAATATATATATTACAATAGATGTCAACTTACCCCGAGATGACGAGAATAGGCAACGCAATCTAGTTTTGTGCCCACATCTGCCTTAGTCTCATTTGGTCATCTACGGGCAGGAAAAATTTACGAGTGTGCTTGACTGAGTAAAATTATCTAGATTTATAGTCTACAAGAGACGCTAACCCCCACCTGTTCCCACGGATGTTCGGCGTATAGCGTAATCATGAGTAAGACAAGTGTTATTCTAGAGTCTACGTCAGAAGACGAAGACAACAGCCGCGAGAAAGTTTCGTAGATAAGACATAATATTATTCTAAGGGCTAATTGCGGCGATCAAGGGCCACAACCAAAATCTCAGAACACACGTGAGTTTTGTCTCCCCTTTGCTCTCGCTACCGACTTTAGCAGGCTAGCGGTTCGTTTCTTCAAAGAACTATTTCTCGCTCCTGATCGAACACTGTTACCAGCAAGAAACGTTTCCCTAGTCAGACAACACCAGGTGCAGCTTAGGTAATATTATCGTAAGCTGACCGCTACTGACCAAGTGGGGAATTGATAATGAAGGCCAGCACGAAATAAATCCGCGGGGTGGGGTCTGAGAGGGGAATAATGGGCTACGTAGACATTAAGAGAGTAAGAAAAGTGGGACGTGTTGGTAAAATAAAATTATCAGTCAATCCGTGGACAGGGATTATAGCACCGATCAGTATTAACAATAAACAAGGAACTTAAGAAAAGTTAAGGGCATAAATCTGTTGCCATATAAACTTCTTTCAAATAAACTTTTGTTAGAAAATAAGGATTGGCAAAAAGATCATCCAATGAAATTTGATTTTTCCCTTCTTCATTTACTATTCCAGCTGTCTTTATACCATGTATCTTCACAATTTCCTGCTTTTCGTGCTTGTTTATCGCCATACGTAGTTCCAGGTGGTCTCAGAGAACACAAAGAAGTGACTATTGCTCCTTGTGGCATGTCGTAGAAGGCAACTAATGTGAGGTTGTGCATGCGATTGGTGACGTCATCATGTCAAACTAATTGTTACAGAAACTACTGCTGAAGTAGACACATTAATATTTTGGGGCAGGCTTCCAGCAAGGATGGATGGATGGATGGATGGATGGATGGGTGGGGTGGATGGGTGGATGGATGGATTGATGGATGGATGGGTGAATGGATGAGCGGATGAATGGGTAGATGGATTGATTAATGGATCGATGGATGGGTGGATGGATAAATATATGAATGGATGGGCGGATGGACGGATGGATGGGTGGATGGATGGACGACCAGATGGATGGGAGGATGGATGAATGGATGGGTAGACGGATGGATGGATAAACGGATGGATGCACGGATGGGAGGATGAATGAATAGGATATATGGATGGATGAGTGGATAAATGGCCGGATGGATGACTGGATGGATAATGGATGGGTTGGCGGGTGGATATATGAATGGGTGGATGGACGGATGAGAGGATGGATGGACGGACGAACGGATGGATGAATGGATGGATGGGAGGAAGACTGGATGGATGGATGGAAGGAAGGATGGATTAATGGATAGTCGGATAGATGGATCGGTGGGTGAATAGATTGAAGGATGAATGGATGGATGGGGATGGATTGATGGATGGGGAATTAATTGGCGGATTGATTGATGGACGGATGGGTACATAGATGAATGGAAGGATGAATGGACGAGTGAATAGATGAATGGATTAATGGATGATTGGATGGATGAATGGATGGATAAAATGATAAGCGGAGGATGGATGGTTGAATGGATGGCTGGATGAATGAACGAATGGATGTATATATGAATGGATGGACGAACGGATGGATGGATGAATGGATGAATGAATGGATGGATGAATGGACAAATAGGCGAATGGATGGGGGGATGCTGAATGGATGAATGAATGGATGGACGGACGAATGAATGAATGAATTGATGGATTGATTTATGGATGAATGAATGGATAAGTGGATGTACGGACGGACGGATGTGTGGATGAATGAATGGATAATGAATAGAAGAATTAATGGATTGATGGATGAATGAATGGATAAATGCTCGAATGGATGGATGAACTGATTAACGAAGGGATGGATAGATGAATGGCTGAATTGATGGACGAATGAATGAATGGGTGGATGAATAGATGGATGAATAGATGAATGGATGGATGAATGGGTGGATGAATGAATGAGTGGACGGATGGATGGTTGCGTGTATAGATGGACGAATGTGTGGATGCATGGATGAATTGACGGATGAGTGGATGGATGAATGGATTGATAGATGAATGAATGATGAATGAGTGGATGGATGAATGGATATATGTACGGACGGATCAACGGATGGATAAATGGATGAATGGATGAAAGAGTGTATGGATAAACGGGATGGATGGATGGATGAAAGCATGGATGGGCGAATGGATGGATCGATGGACAAATGAATGGATAGAAGGATGGATGAATGGATGGATGGGCGGATGGATAAATGGTTGGATGAATGGATGGATGGACGGATTGATGGATGGGAGGATGAATAAATGGATATGTGAATTAATGAATTCATGAATAGATGGATGAATAAATGAATGGATATTTGGATGGATAAATGGGTGGATCGATGAATGAATGGATGTCGTTATGGATTGACGGATACATGGATGAATGAAGGGATGAATGAATGAATGCATGGATGGATGGATGAATGGAGGGATTGATGGATTGATGAATGAATGAACGGGTGGATGAAAGGATGGATGGATGAATAGATGGGTAGATGGATGAATGAATGGGTGGATGGATGGATGGGTGAATGGATGGATGTAATAATTGATGAATGGATGGATGAATGGATGGATGGATGTGTGGATGGAGGGAGAATGGATGGCTGGGCGGATGGATCACTGGATAAATGGATGAACGGGTGGATGGATAGGTGGATGGTTAGATGGATGGATGGATGGATGAACGTTTGGATGAGTGAATGAATGGATGGATGTATACATGGATGGATAGATAGATAGATGGAAAGATGGATGGGTGAATGGATGGATGGAGGGATGGGTGGGTGGTTGGTTGGGTTGGTGGGTGGGTGAGGATTGGTGGGTGGGAGGTGGTTCGTGATGGGCGGGTGGGTGGGTGGATTGATTTGTTGGTGGGTGGATTGATGGACGGATACACTCCTAATGGTCATCTGCGTCAGTCGATAACAAATGTTTTCTAGATAGATCGTTGTTTAAACATTTCAATCAGAAGAAGTGTGATAAAAAAAAAATCATTTTATTTAAGCTCAATCGTATCTGAAAATACGTCTGTGAAGAATATATTTCTGTCGGAAAAGGAAATCACACAGAGCGCAATCTCATTACTTGTCTCGCGCTGCCAGCATAAATTTTTAGCAAGCAAGATGTGCTAGAAGTGCTCTTGTGTGCGTCACTGCTTATTTGCACTTTCAAACATTCGACAGCTCTGGAAATCTTAAATAGGTCCTTAAACTCTCATAATGAAAAGAAGATTCTCCTATTTCTGTTTTGTGAATAGAAATTCCATTTCATCTCCTTATGTTCTTTCTTAAGATTATAGAAACCTTTTATTGACAAACGTCCATGTTTACTTGATTTTAATATTTATTCTAGACGGCGTGAGATTTCGGTGAAACTTTGCTCTTCAGTATTGAAGCTGTAAATCGAGTTTGTATATTCTTATGAATTAGTTTGATTAATTTTTGTTTTAATTTTCGAACACGAAGTATTGAAATTGTTAGCTGTGTTTGCATATTTTTATGATACATTTTTTTCTTTTAATAGTGTCACAAAATTAACCGTGATACAACGTTAAAATATCTCCAATGATACAACGTAGGGATAAAAACTAATGCGTAAGCTGCTAGAATACATGATCGCCCACGCCGCGGGTCATCACCCGCCATGGAAATTAAATTATTAGACTTGAAGGCAAAACGGAACGGGATGAGAACGGAGATCAAAAGGAAAAATCTGACTGAACGCGTGCTTGAAACTAGCGAGGCTAAAAGGACGTAAATTGGTGGGGAAAGGAGGAAAAAGTCATGTTCCCCAAGTTGACATAAAGTAAAGAAATCGACAAAAGGGACCTTGGATATTATACGCCACAGTCATTTTTTGGACGCTTTTGCGATAACTTAGTCCGTTTATTTGAATGCAGTGATGAACGCATTCCAGAAGATTCTAGAAAATATTTGAATAGTAACTTTTCTTAATAATAATGTTAGGAATATAAAACCTAGCTGGCCGGATGGCCCATCTTGAGCAGTGAAATAATATGCTTTCATTTATACAGACGGATAGATAATAAGAAAGATATTGACAAAAGACTGTGTGTTCATATCAACGATCGTCTGCATTGAAATAAAACCTGTCACTAATTTTCAAAAAAAATGTGGCCTTGAAGACGCAAGTGCTAAAATCTAGTTGGAATGAAGAGACGGGGTGGGATGGTGAATTGTGGCTAAAAATAACTTTAAAGGGCAAAATTGTGTAGGGGAAGGCAGGGTTGGTTCAAAAAACAAGTGTGTTTTTTTGTGAAACGCAAGTAGAGACGGACGGACCAACAGACAATAAGGCACACTTGACTGAGGTATGACTGAAATGACTTTTTGGTAGGATATTTGAATTTGAAAAATAAAAGGCAGTGATTGGCCATAGATGAATATATTATCGGCGCTCAGACGCGCATTTTGTGCCAGTCATTATAAGTTGTCCTAGTAGACACAGTGAATTATTAAGTGGTGTAATTCCCAGAAGCTATTGAAATATTTAGAGGGACGCCATCCTAAGGCCAGCAGCTCATCCGAGTTTTGCTAGCATTTAACTGTGTTCTATATTCATAATTCTGGTAAGACTGAAATTATTTCTTTGTACATTTTAATATTTGTTTAAGGTTTCGAGTGATTTGATACTGCAATAGCATAATCTGTCCCTTACAACAAGTAAGGATTCGCTCTAGACTCCCGCCCCAGTTCAGGGTCTAGAGACAAATAAAATACATAAACTCCAGCAAGGATTATGAAGGACAGATCAAGTGTTGAGATCAGTGAAACATATCACCTATCCTATTCTATGGCAGGAAACTAATGAACATATTTCAGAATACGTAGTCTGTGAGAACATATCCTATGTGAAACCAACTGGGTAAGATGTGTTGTTTGGTCAGAAAGATCTGACCCGTCTATGTGGTGTTGTTGTTGTGTAGTGTTGTGTCCAGAAATGGTTAGAGGATGGAATTCTGACACATGACTAATACTTTGATTGCAGAACTGTGAGTTTCAGTTGGCACCAGTGCGGTGTCAAATGAGTTGTTGAATATTACAAGAGTGGACCCGTGCAGTAACATTTTGTCAGAGCAGCCTATTATAGCCCCCAAGCACGGAGAGGTGGGGCCACCAGACTTCTGATATAGCCCCCAAGCACGGAGAGGTGGGGCCACCATCCTTCTGATATTGCCCCCAAGCACGGAGAGGTGGGGCCACCAGACTTCTGATATTGCCCCCAAGCACGGAGAGGTGGGGCCACCAGATCTCAGCACCAGAGCTACACATTCAAGCTACGTGAGCGCCTGGTCTGCTGAGAATTCACCAACTCAACTTATTTGCTAACACACCCATAAAAATTCCATCCAATAACTGGACAATGTGTAGTCACCATAGACAGGGAGTGATGAGGCCACCCCAACAGCACATCCATTAAGTGTTCTCCCAAAATAGATTACAACTATAAACAGTAGTAATATTAACTAGTCTAGTAACATACATATGTACACACCTTGCATTTATTATGTAATATTCATGCATTTTTTTCATAATTGCAAAACCTTTCATATGTTCTGACCAAATTAAAACCTTGGTTCAGAACAAATAAATTTAAAGAAAATTACTATCAAAAAATTTTACACACTTGAGTTAGTTCAGTGTATTATAACATTTATTAATATTATTAGACTTAGTAAATATCTGTGTGTGTGTATGTAAACTACCACAACACATTACATATCATTACCCTAGACATGTAACGTAGCCACATTCATTAGAAAAAAAAGATAGGTGTGAGGTCGTAGTGGTAGCAAGAAGGGCCTTCTGACAATTCACAGCTACATTTTATCTCAGCAGCCTTCACAGCTGACCTCATGCATCACACTTAGTAATATCACCATCATACAATACCATCAATCCACTACATATATTGGGGTCTCTTTGTCCCGGGATAATTAGCCCATTAAGTATATTAGGATCTCCTGGGGGGGGGGGGAGAATTAGATTAGGGGAACACATTATAAAAGTTAAAAGTGTCCCTTAAAATTAAAAGTGTCCCTGAAAATAAAAGTTGGTGAATCTTCACAGCCAGTGGTAGTTAATTAATTAATTAGAATTATTTTAGACTAGAGTAATTAGAAGTACTTTAGTGGTTGGAAATTTTACCTTGCACATTGCTAGATTTGTTTAAAAAGTATGGCGGAGCTGGCGAAATTCAGATCAGCTGCTGTGCTGACGGCAAAGGAGATGGGAATGGATGGTCAGATTTTAATTCAATATGTAACGGCTGAATGTGATAAATATATTGAAACGGAAGATAGAAAGGTAGCTGAAGAGAAGAGGTTACAAATTGAGGCTGATAGAGAAATTAAGAGGCTGCAGATTGAGGCAGAAGACAAACGACAGCAAAGGGAGGTAGAAGATAAAAAGGCCGAAAGGGAGGCAGAAGATAGAAGGTTGCAAAGGGAGCACGAATTACGACTAAGGGAGCTGGAGCTACAAGGCCAGGCTCCTGAAAATGGTGCCAGCCCTTTTGCCTCAGATGCTACGCCCAGTCTGGGAGCCTCAAACTCAGCTATGGGGTTTCATTTAGACCATTTTGTTGAGAAAGACGATGACATAGAGGGGTACCTAGGACGTTTTGAGTTATTAGCTACTACATATGGGTTAGAGAGAGAGAGAGGTGGAGTTTAAAGCTATCACAGGGACTGAGAGGTACTTCTTACGAAGTCTTCGCAAAAATGAACAGAGAAGACCAGGAGAATTATGACATGTTAAAGCAGGCTTTGTTATTGAGGTACGAAAAAATGGGGAATTTTATCGTAAGAAATTTAGAAATGCCAAACTGTTGTCTGGGGAGACATACCACCAATTCTCTGCCAGACTGGAAACCTATTTGGAGAAATGGACTGCTCTGGGGAAGACCCAAGATCTTAAAGAAATGATCATGATTGAGCAATTGAGAGAGTCCATGGCTCCAGACATGAGAAAATTTCTCATGGAACAAGGTGCAGAGAAATTGGGAGAGGTTTTAAATGTCGCTGAGAGGTATCAGGCAGCCCAGGCAGAGGTAAGTGGTGCAAAAAAGAAGCACATAGACAATTTTAAAGCTCCACAGCAATTTAATAAATTTGATAATAGAGAGCAGGGAAATAAAGGTAGGACAAACTTTGAACGGCCAAGAAATGACTACCGAGACAGAAACTCACAGTTCAATGACCAAAAATCCAATGAAAGAAAACCGTTTAACCAAGGAAAAAGATGGTGTAAATGGTGCAAGAAAGATAACCATAACACCGAATTTTGTAAAAGGAAACCTTCAAACATTGCTGCAATGAAGTCGGGGACTCAAAGATTAAAGGTTAATCCTAAGGGACAGCAGGAACCTTATCACCTTCCAGTTTGTGAGGATGTTATTTGTAATGGGGTCACCATAAGGTGCCTTTATGATACAGGTTTGGATTATGATTCAGTTGTGAAGTCTAGCCTAGTGGACCCAAGTCAGTATACCACAGAAACAGTGGAAATACAAGGGGCAACTAAGGACATACCACTCATGACACTTCCCATCGCTAGGATAACGGTGAAAACTCGCTATGTGGAAGGAGAAATCAGAGCAGCAGTGATAGATGAACCAATCTACCCTCTGATATTGGGGTGTAGATACGTCTTCTTGGGGAATCCCGAGAGACCTGTGATCATGGCGACAGTGCAGACCAGGTCACAGAAGAAGGAGGAAGAAGGTGAACCTATAAATGCTCATCCAGAGGAGATGAGGAAGGCGCAGGCTGAGGATAGGACACTCAAGCCATGTTTTAAAAAATTGCCCAAATGCCACACACCTCCGAGCAAGGGGGAATATTTTATGAAGAACAAACTCTTATACAGGAAGGCCGGAACTGGAACAAATGGTCACAACCAGCTGGTTCTTCCCACTTCATATAGGGATAAAGTGATGGAACTCGGGCATGCGATTCCCTTCAGTGGTCACATGGGGATCAGCGCCACAGGACAGCGTATAGCTTGTCATTACTTCTGGCCAGGGATAACGGAGGATATAAAAAGATATGTCAAATCCTGCCCAGAATGTCAAAGGGTAGCTCCAAAGCACTGGACTGCTCCTGCAACTCTAGGGGAAATGCCCATAGCGGGAACACCTTTTGAGAGGGTTGCAGTGGATATTGTAGGACCTCTCACTCGGACCAAGAGGAGGAACAGTTACATCCTTACTCTGGTGGACACTTGTTCTATGTGGGGAGAGGCGGTAGCCCTGCCATCAATTGATTCAAAACATGTAGCAGAGGCATTACTTACAATATTTACCCGATTAGGATTCCCGCATCAAATCTTGACGGATAATGGTTCTCAGTTCAAGGGGAACCTAACGGAAGAAGTTTTTAAGCTATTTCAAGCCAGACACTTTCATTGTAGTCCGTACCATCCGCAAGGGAACGGCCAGGTAGAGAGGTTCAACGGGACTCTCATTTCTATCCTGAGAAAGCTGGCACACGAAAAACCGGATCTGTGGGATCAATTCCTGCCCGGAGCATTGTTTGCGTATCGGGAGGTACCACATAGTTCAACCGGGATGGCTTCCGCAACTCTGCTATTTGGGAGGCCAATAAAAGGCCCATTAGAAGCGCTATTAAGGACCTGGACAGATGAGAAGGCGGAAGAGACTGTTACCTCATCTTATCAATACGTGAACGAACTGACCACTCGTTTGAAAGCTGGATGGAAACTGGCAAATGATAATTTGAAACAAGCCAGGAAGAAACATGCAGCATATTTTAATAGGAAGGCAAAGGACAGAGAACTGGCAGTGGGAGAGAAGGTGCTGCTTCTACTACCCGGTAGCCAGAATAAATTACACATTGGATGGCAAGGTCCATATACGGTTCTAGAGAAGGTGTCTAGAACAAACTATAAAATTGACAAAAAGGGGAAGGAGAAAGTTTATCATGTAAACCTGTTAAAGAAGTATCTGGACAGACCACTCCAGGAAAGCACCCCCTTACTGACCTTAGCTATCGCAACTCAAATGCAAAAGGAACCACTCACCTCACATGAATACTCATTACATCCTTGTGAAACAGCAGCACAGGTAAAAGTCAGTAAGCACCTGACTAAAAACCAGAGGGAGAGAGTTCAACAGGTTCTGGAGGAACATACAGATGTATTAACAGATAAACCAGGCCATACAAATTTGCTACAGTATGACATGAAACTGGTAGACTCAAACCCAATCTGTATGAGAGCCTATTCTATTCCGTTCGCGAAGGAGAAGGCATTGAAGGAAGAAATAGATTATTTGTTGAAGGAGGGGATTATTTCACACAGTGAATCATCTTTTAGTTCTAGTGTCGTATTGTTGAGAAAACCGTCTGGGGAACACAGACAGTGCATAGATTACAGGAAACTGAATGCTGTCACAGAAGGACAAGTGGATCCATTATCAGACACAAAACAGTTATTTGCCAGACTGAACAAGGCAAAATACTTTTCAAAGGTGGATCTTAGTAAAGGCTATTACCAGATACCAGTGAAGCCTGAAGTGAGACCTTATTTGGCTTTTAGCACTTCGGATGGACATTATGAATTCAACATGCTACCATTCGGACTGAAAAATGCTCCGAGTGTATTTTCAAGGATGATGCGCAAATTGTTGGATCCCCTGAATAACCCATGTATCACGAATTTCATGGATGATATTCTCGTCGCCACAGAGACATTTGAAGAACACATTGAAGCTCTAGAAATGTTATTTAATAGGCTTAGGGAGGCGAACTTGACTGCTAGGCCAACAAAATGTTGCATTGGATGCAAAGAGTTGGAATTCTTGGGACACACTGTATATCAGGGTAGCATGACCCCTGATCCCAAGAACTTGGAAAAACTGCAGAGAGCACCTAGACCACAAACAAAAAAAGATGTGCGATCATTCGTGTCGTTATGCGGATTTTATCAAAAATATATCAAAGATTTTAACTCTATTAGTGCTCCTCTGACTGATCTGACTCGCAAGGGACTTCCAGATAAAATTAATTGGACTGCGCAAAGTGAATTAGCGTTCCAAGACTTAAAGGAAAAACTCACTAGCAAGCCTATTCTCAAACTACCTGATTTGACACAGGACTTTGTCTTAAGAACCGATGCCAGTAATGTAGGACTCGGAGCGGCTTTGTTGCAAAGATCATCTTCACCTGATGGGGAACTGAAACCAGTCGCTTATGCAAGCCGCAAATTGAATAAGGCGGAACAAGGATACTCCACAAGCGAAAAATAATGTTTAGCGTTAATCTGGGCAATAAAGAAGTTTCAAATCTATCTGTATGGTAGGACTTTTGTGGTCGAGACGGACCATCAGCCTCTCGTATTCTTATCTCAGGCTAAGCATGAAAACGCAAGATTGCTGAGGTGGTCTTTATTGCTTCAACCTTATCAGTTTAGTATCCAATATATCCCAGGCAAATTGAATGTCGGTGCAGATTTCCTCAGTCGGCACCCCTGTGATCAAAATTAGAGTAATGGCAGGCGTAAGGAGAGATTTTATCTATGTGTATCACTGGTTTTAGAACTTGCCGTAGGCATGTTTTCAAGTGGGGAGATGTGTCACAAAATTAACCGTGATACAACGTTAAAATATCTCCAATGATACAACGTAGGGATAAAAACTAATGCGTAAGCTGCTAGAATACATGATCGCCCACGCCGCGGGTCATCACCCGCCATGGAAATTAAATTGTTAGACTTGAAGGCAAAACGGAACGGGATGAGAACGGAGATCAAAAGGAAAAATCTGACTGAACGCGTGCTTGAAACTAGCGAGGCTAAAAGGACGCAAATTGGTGGGGAAAGGAGGAAAAAGTCACGTTCCCCAAGTTGACATAAAGTAAAGAAATCGACAAAAGGGACCTTGGATATTATACGCCACAGTCATTTTTTGGACGCTTTTGCGATAACTTAGTCCGTTTATTTGAATGCAGTGATGAACGCATTCCAGAAGATTCTAGAAAATATTTGAAAAGTAACTTTTCTTAATAATAATGTTAGGAATATAAAACCTAGCTGGCCGGATGGCCCATCTTGAGCAGTGAAATAATATGCTTTCATTTATACAGACGGATAGATAATAAGAAAGATATTGACAAAAGACTGTGTTGTTCATATCAACGATCGTCTGCATTGAAATAAAACATGTCACTAATTTTCAAAAAAATTGTGGCCTTGAAGACGCAAGTGCTAAAATCTAGTTGGAATGAAGAGACGGGGTGGGATGGTGAATTGTGGCTAAAAATAACTTTAAAGGGCAAAATTGTGTAGGGGAAGGCAGGGTTGGTTCAAAAAACAAGTGTGTTTTTTTTGTGAAACGCAAGTAGAGACGGACGGACCAACAGACAATAAGGCATACTTGACTGAGGTATGACTGAAATGACTTTTTGGTAGGATATTTGAATTTGAAAAATAAAAGGCAGTGATTGGCCATAGATGAATATATTATCGGCGCTCAGACGCGCATTTTGTGCCAGTCATTATAAGTTGTCCTAGTAGACACAGTGAATTATTAAGTGGTGTAATTCCCAGAAGCTATTGAAATATTTAGAGGGACGCCATCCTAAGGCCAGCAGCTCAGCTGAGTTTTGCTAGCATTTAACTGTGTTCTATATTCATAATTCTGGTAAGACTGAAATTATTTCTTTGTACATTTTAATATTTGTTTAAGGTTTCGAGTGATTTGATACTGCAATAGCATAATCTGTCCCTTACAACAAGTAAGGATTCGCTCTAGACCCCCCGCCCCAGTTCAGGGTCTAGAGACAAATAAAATACATAAACTCCAGCAAGGATTATGAAGGACAGATCAAGTGTTGAGATCAGTGAAACATATCACCTATCCTATTCTATGGCAGGAAGCTAATGAACATATTTCAGAATACGTAGTCTGGGAGAACTTATCCTATGTGAAACCAACTTGGTAAGATGTTTTGTTTGGTCAGAAAGATCTGACCCGTCTATGTGGTGTTGTTGTTGTGTAGTGTTGTGTCCAGAAATGGTTAGAGGATGGAATTCTGACACATGACTAATACTTTGATTGCAGAACTGTGAGTTTCAGTTGGCACCAGTGCGGTGTCAAATGAGTTGTTGAATATTACAAGAGTGGACCCGTGCAGTAACATTTTGTCAGAGCAGCCTATTATAGCCCCCAAGCACGGAGAGGTGGGGCCACCAGACTTCTGATATAGCCCCCAAGCACGGAGAGGTGGGGCCACCATCCTTCTGATATTGCCCCCAAGCACGGAGAGGTGGGGCCACCAGACTTCTGATATTGCCCCCAAGCACGGAGAGGTGGGGCCACCAGATCTCAGCACCAGAGCTACACATTCAAGCTACGTGAGCGCCTGGTCTGCTGAGAATTCACCAACTCAACTTATTTGCTAACACACCCATAAAAATTCCATCCAATAACTGGACAATGTGTAGTCACCATAGACAGGGAGTGATGAGGCCACCCCAACAGCACATCCATTAAGTGTTCTCCCAAAATAGATTACAACTATAAACAGTAGTAATATTAACTAGTCTAGTAACATACATATGTACACACCTTGCATTTATTATGTAATATTCATGCATTTTTTTCATAATTGCAAAACCTTTCATATGTTCTGACCAAATTAAAACCTTGGTTCAGAACAAATAAATTTAAAGAAAATTACTATCAAAAAATTTTACACACTTGAGTTAGTTCAGTGTATTATAACATTTATTAATATTATTAGACTTAGTAAATATCCGTGTGTGTGTATGTAAACTACCACAACACATTACATATCATTACCCTAGACATTTAACGTAGCCACATTCATTAGAAAAAAAAGATAGGTGTGAGGTCGTAGTGGTAGCAAGAAGGGCCTTCTGACAATTCACAGCTACATTTTATCTCAGGAGCCTTCACAGCTGACCTCATGCATCACACTTAGTAATATCACCATCATACAATACCATCAATCCACTACAAATAGCAAGATTTGATTATGAATCTTTACATCTTAAATTCTTGAGTTGATGCTGGATGAATCAAACAGAGCTCAGACAGGCAGCTGGAATTAGAAGTTACCAGATTATAGACACTAGAAAGATGAAAACAACAACAGAAATGCGATGGGAAGAGTGTCATTTATCAGTACAATTGAGTGTCATTTATCAGTACAATTGAGTGTCATTTATCAGTACAATTGCAGGAGAAAAATATAAATACTGGCCTGCGACCTTCGCATACAGGCCAATTAGCTTCCATTACAAGCCTTCACAACTATATATTGGACTTTAGATAATCGACGCCCGAGAGCCAATGCGTAGAGGCTAACTACATCATGACAGAATGCAGACGGACAGTAGCCAGGGTTATATATTTTGCATAAGAACGCATGTTGTTTTCATATGTGCCCTTTCAATATCACGAATAAAAGAAGTATGAAATTTTACTAAATTATTATAATATGTTAATTTGCCCAGTGTCATTTCCGGGGGTTTCTGAAGAGACTAAGAAAGAAAAAGGCTACTACATACTCAGGCATTTCAAACATGGCGACTGGGACCGAAGACGCAGCAACAGTGATAAATGCAGTCAGCGACCCATAGCTTGACTGCTTGCGTCAGGGTCAGCGAACCAGAGCTGACCAAGAAGCTACTCCACCTTCAGGTGGTGGTACTGGAAACAGGTTGCATCACTGCTGAAACCGAAAGGCGCAAATATCACAGCTTTGCTGTAAACGGCGACACAACGTAACAAACGTCCTTTTCAGGACGAACGCAGAAGAAGAAACATGGCGCATAATATGATTTTTTCATGGAGCTGGCCTCCTCATAGTGTAAAACAAATAGGCACAAAAACCACCTCTACAAGAACATGTGAATGTTGGTGCAGGCTTCCTGCAAGGAATCCATTTACAATGGTGGCTCCTTGCTCCATAAGTAGCATAACGGAAAATTGATGATGTTAATGATGTTAATTTGGTATCCGACATACCATACTTAGATGATACGAAGAGACAATAAAAGGTAAAGAAGAGAATGCCATTTTCCTGAAGAAGTTGACTAAATAACCTGTATTGGAAACAAACTGTGTCACTAAGATCTGCCAAGAACTACTCGCCAATAAAGAAATGATGCATTTCGTTCCTTTGTCGATTTAACATTTACACAGGGGAGAAAACTAAATTAGAAACAGCATTTCAGAACTTAACATCAGTGAAGGATCAGTCTAAACAGAAACAATCTTAGATATGCGGATGATACAGTTTTGTCAACTGAAAGCCAACAAAAATTGCAAGAACTAGTGAGGCAAGTTAGAAGCGTACGTCATGAATATGGATTGGACATTAATACAGAGAAATATATTTTTTTTTTAAAAATATGGTAATTGGCAAAACGGATGAGAAGACAGCTTTAAAAGTAAGAATAAATTGGAAGATACTAGACTAAGTCAAACCTTTTTTTCAAAAATCTTGGCCGCATAATAACAGCGGACGGCAGATATGAAACAGAAAGCACGAATATAAATAAATAAATAGACTTTCTTATCGCTGGACACGCCAGGTCGCAGTCGTTTTTACGAGTAGTACCCATTTTTATTTATTTTCTGATGTGTCCTTTTTGGCTCTCACTTTCTTTCCTGTCCCTGACGAAAGCTTTGTGGCCGAAACGTTGGCTATTTTCCTAATCTTTTGTCCCAGTAAGATGAGCTACCTATCTTCGATTTTTAAACAAAAATATTCATCTACTCTTGAGTTAGGGAAGGCAAAGGCAGCGATGACAGTATAGTGGAGTCTCTAATAATTCGCCCCTCATCATCATCATCATCATCATCATCATCATCATCATCATCATCATCATCATCATCATCATCACCATCATCATCATCATCATCATGTGACGTATTCTCTCCAGAACGTTGTCTCCATTACAGCTGCTCTGAACGCATCACGATTCTGGGCACGTCGACCTGCATCATCCAAAGACATGTTCAGACTCTGTGATGTCCTGGATCCACCGTCGTCTAGGTCTTCCCCTTCCCCTTTTTCCAGGGACCATGCCTTCCATTATTAATTTTTCCAGACTATTGTCTTTTTATATGACCGAAACATTTCAGCTTCCTTATTGCGATGGTATTTAGGAGCCAATGTTCCTGTACGTTTAGTGAGTGCAGTACTTCTCTGTTGGTCTTTTTTTTCTGTCCAGGGTATTCTCAACATCCTTCTGTAGCATTTCATTTCGAATGATGTAATCTTTTTTGCAACTGTTTTATTGAGTGCCCATGTCTCGCAGCCGTAGGTTGCTACTGAGAATACACATGCTCTGATCAGTTGTAACTTTGTTTCTTTGCTTGTGCCTTGCCATAGGTTGTTCTTCTGTATTAGTTTATGTGAGACAATTGCAACTGTTTTTGTTGTCCCCCCCCCCTTACGACATTATCTACTATGGGACTTCAGTTACATTTTTTATATCTCCGTCTCATCTTAATATATTGTAGTCGAACCCTATTTTTAGATGTATCCAACATTTTTGGGTCACATGTGATTCGTGCGATTAATCCACACTTCTTTATGTAAGCCACTAGTAGGTATTTAACAAAAAAAAACAACTTAGTAAATAAAGTATGTCGCTGCTAGATTGCTAGATATCTGAAAAACCTAACCGGTTAAAAGTCGTAGTAGATATCCGGAAAACCTGACCAGTAAGTTGCAAGTTACCGAGAGGTATCCGGAAAGCTAATCAGTGAAGTGTACGTCAGCAGTAAATATCTTGCAACCCTAACCAGTAAGGTGTTACATCTTTGAAATTGTACTACTAAGGTGTTGTTGTTGTTGTTGTTTTCGTCTACTATGTTGCTGTAATACCCTGTTCAACCGTTCATGTGCTGCCTCCCTATCTGGCTTGTTTGGTTTTGTGAGTTTTTGCCCTCCTCGTTTCTGCTTCTTGTGTATTCTTCTTTTCCTGTATCTGTAATAGAGCTTTTTCTATGATTGCTGGGAGTAGTCTTTCTAGAGTTTCCTCGATGATTTCTTCTTCTGTTTGGTTGTTCGTGTTAGTTTCTCGCGTGTTGTTTGGTGTAATCTCCTCAATGGCTCTTCGTTCTGTCTCGATTCTTTTGAGTATTTCTGTATTTTCTTCTTTCAGCTCCGTCAGCTTCTTGACATCTGCTTCTATCTGCTGCTGCATTCTTTTCATTTCTTCCATCATATCTCTGACGTTCTGTAGATCTATTATGTCTTCACTGCTGTCGGTTGGTTCTTCTGGAGCCTGCATGCTTCTGTATTCGATCTGTAGTTTCATTTCTTTGACTTCAGCGGTCAGCTTGTGTAACTGTCGTCTATCAATTATGCGCTGTTTTTCTGCAACATCCGCCGCCACTTTGTGTTTTGCCTCCTTGAAGGGGATTTTTTTGGAAACCGCTTCCTTCAGGATGCTCTTTGTTTCCTGGAACCTCGGGCAGCCTCGGTATCTAGCCCCGTTGTTTCCGAGGCAGTTTGCACAGGTTCGGTTTGCGTTAGTGATGTTGTAGTTGTGGTCCTCCTTCGCCTTGGGGCAGTCGCCATATTGGTGGTTTCCCGCGCAATATCGGCAGACTGCGTCTCTCCTGCATGTTTTCTTTGTGTGTGAAAACTGTTGGCAGTTTGAGCACTGCATCACCGGAGGGATATAAGCTTCTGTCTTTTTGGTTGTTGTTTGGAGCGTCAGTCTCTCGGGTCTTGTCGTTCCTTCAATCGTTACTATCATCAGATTGGTGTCTTTCTTGGCCCAGGTTTTTAGCCTTTTGACCTGCATGATTTTTACATCTGCGTTTTCAGTTTGAAGGTGTCTGTGGACCTCGCTTGCGGGACATCTGGTATCCACCCCTCTTATGACTAGCTTCTTTGTTGACTTGTATTTTTCCACCACCTCTTTTATTTGGTGGGGCAACTGGACCTCTTTTGGACCGGATTCCAGTTCGATCATCAGCGAGGTGGTTTTGTCTGTGTTTTTGAGCGAAAGCACGACTCCCTTTTCGTGCCTCCCTACTTTGGCGATACCTCTCCTTCCAGTTATCACCTCGAGGATGTTGATTACTTTGTTATCGGGTAGGGCCCTGAGTGAGGCCTCACTTCCTGAAGTCTGGGTGATCTTTACGATCCTCTCCTGTATCGTTTCTGAGTTGTTTGTCTTTTTAGTGTTTGGTCTTTGTTTCCCTCTACAGGCTTGGCTCGAATCTTGTTCCCGTTCTTTGTCATAAGGTGTCATATCATGCGTCTGAGCCCTTGAGCCGTCAGCTGTTGTTTCCTCAGGACCAGGAATGGTAGCTTGCTTCTCAGCGGTTTCGATGTCCAGCACGCCTGGAGCTACTTCCACTATCGTTTCTTGAAGAGCGAGCCGAAGGGACTCGTCTCCGTCTTCAATTCTTCGAAGTGCATCTATAATGGTCTCTGCGATATCTTCCTCTTGTACCTGTCTGTGTTGAGGAGCTGTCTCTATCACTTCTTTCATAGTGCTTGCAGGTGGGTCTGCTGTCATCTCGGCATCGTGTGGTGGTGTCATCGTTGTCTGGTGCAGCTTCTCTGTGGTAGACCGGGTTTCTGCTGACGAGTCAGGTACGTGTGGTGGTGGCAGCTTGGATCTAAGCTCCTGTTTTCTTTTCTCTATTCTTTCCGTCGTCTGCTCCAGCTGTTGTAACGCTCTCAGTATTTCTTTATGTTCTGGGTCTTCTTCATCTAGGCAAGGAGTCGGGCCACTCAGACTTTCAGTCGGGTCGACGCACGTCACAGCTAACTCCGTCGTGTCAGGAGTTATAGAAGGGCCGGTCCCGGCACAAGTACTTGGGGCAGTCTTGCTCTCTGGCTGTCTGTCATTGTTGGTTGTGGTTTTGTGATTACCCTGGCTGTTCTGCGCTGGTGGGCTGGTGTAAACCTTCCTCTTTTTTGCGTGTGGTTTATTTCTGGTCATTTTGACGAAAATGCGATCTTTTCTCGGATAGTGGCGTCCTGATAAGGACGTTGGTGTCCTGGTTATCGTGTATGTAGTTGCATCTGTTGAACACTACTACTAAGTGACCGGTAGCTTGGGACTTTAAGAATGTAAGAGAGTACAGAAAAATGGTTAAGAAAGTTAAATAGAGTTTTTAATTGACTATATGTCTTTGTAAAGGGGAAGTGAAATGAGCAGAAGAGTGTTTTGAGGGAAGGGAGGTAACTCCGTAGGTCCCCTTTTGGGAGATGTAGCTTGGTGTTTTGGGTTTAGTATATCATGTGAGTTCCAAAATATGGTGTGACTGATTTGCATGGTAATGTTTTGGTAGTGAGATTAAAGAAGATTGTATGGGTTTTGATTTAATCAGCAAAGGGAGATGACTTTAAATTATGTCCCTTGAAAGGTTTTGATGAGCGATCAAAAATAAACACGCAAGAGAAAGTTTCGGTAGGTGAACACATTTTAGCAGAGAACGGTGTGGGGGGAGAGGGAGGAAGGGGGGGGGGGGGTTGGAAGAAGGATGTAAAATCGGGAGAAAGATGAAGTCATTCTGATTTTTGAAACGCGCTTAGCGTAGGATAGCAAGTTTGCGATGTATTAAAATTGTGGCGAGCGATGTTTTGATGGTTCATATTTCTGGCGAACAAGCCACTGAAGGTGGTTGATTGCTGTGGTCACAGTATTGTATCAAATTATTTTCCGAACCAACAAGACGCTCAAACGCCACCTTTAATAGATGATAAATAAAGACAAGAAAGACAATGTCGCCAGTTCAAGATTGTGTTATCAATTTTTCAAGACTACAAGACGAACAGGTATGTTGTGTTAGATGCAGAGACAATAGACAGTAGCTAGGGGCAGCGTAGAACAAGTGACTGTTGATACAAATAAACAGCCCTGGTGGTTAGACCAGTCTTATATCAAAGATACATTGATTAGTTTCACCAGTCCTACGGGCCTTATCAAGGGTTAGGAATCCAAAAGAAATAGAACAGTACATGAGCTAGTAATCTTAGAGACAGCGTCAGACTATATATAAGAGAACAATGATGGAGTGAGCGAAGATTTATTTCAAAAGTTGCCTAAGAACATTTTATGTATTATGAGATGGCCGGCCTCGGTGGAAGGTTGGGCATGAATTATGATTTCAGCGGATTTGGGGACTAGCTGTAAATAAACATCTTTGTTGTTCACCGCTGTTTGAGGTCAGTACTTTTCGCCAGATGTTCTCCATCCCATCATCTGTATGTCGTGTGATGTTATATCGTCAAGATTGGTTTTAACATAGCATCATCAACACCTAGCTGCCTACTGTCGGGTAGTGAGACGAATCCCACTATGCGACAAGTATCATCAACTCTAACATCACCCGCTGTAACGGCCACAAAGGTCTAAGTCACCCGTAAATATAAAAAAAAAACCCTAAGCAGTAAGGTGTAAGTCACCTGTAAATATCCGAAAAACGTAACCAGTAAGGTGTAAGACACCCATAAATATCCGGAAAACCTAACCAATAAAGTATAATTAAGTCACTCGTAAATATCGGGAAAACCTAACCAATAAAGTGTACCTTACCCGTAAAAATCCGAAAAACATAACCAACAAAGCAGGGACTCAAGGAAGTATGACCACTATGTCTCGATATTTGACTGTAGAAACTATCTATAAAGGTTTTGGTGAGTAACAGCATAGTGAAAAATGTAGGTACAGTACCTCAGGAAAAAAAAGAGGAAATCAACATAATCTTTTCCTGTTTCCATCACTGTGAAGCAGGGGGACAGAACTGCAGCTGATCCACATACCTGCAACTCGAACTGAAGCATTCATGCCCGTATGCAGTGATGATTTCAGTAGTGGTCGATGATGTTTATGAGGTTTACGTGATGAACTTGTCAGACCCATGCTCAGCCCTCTACTAATCTTCATTGTTACGACATCATTAAGGAGCGGTCGTCAATTTTTGTCAACCAAAACGGAAACGATGGAGAATTCTCGTGTCCCTTTTCACGAGAAGGATAAAGACAGCGTGGATCGAAACGTTGTCGATAGAAGATTGAGGGACACAATGGCGTGGTCTATATTGTTTGTTCGAAAAAAAAAATTTTTTCCCTCAAAAACCAAAACAGGATGATTAGAAAGCAATGCGGCAAACTCCACTAGTTGGAAGCCCGGCTCTCTGTGGTTGATCAAAAGCTAACACGGGACATCTCATATTTGATCTAGCCTCGATCTGATCAATACTGCTGCCAGCAGTCAGCGGTAATTGCTTGTTATTCTCGTCTTTGTGCCAGTTCCTTCCCCTGTTTTCGTCCACCCCGTGTTGGTTGATTCAGTCTTCTATACGATCATTCATGTATTAGATACAAATCATATTTGTTTCATGGTTAAACCTTCAGGTCCCTGTGGAGCACATGAATTGAATAAACTCACGCTGTCTTTTTGTCCTACGACGGTCGCTCCTGACTTTACTCTTCCATTCATTCATCCATTCATTCATCCATCCATCTATCTTTACATCCATCCATCCATCTTTACATCCATCCATTCATTCATTCATTACCCTTAGCTTCCACAAGGATCATAGTAAATTAATACACACATGTCAAATCGTCCTGTCGCAAGCCATCAGCGCAAGGTCTTTCCATGTCTTTCCCCCATTGTCACTGTTTTCTCTCCAGCTGTCTACTCCACGTGTTTTTCGGCTTACCTCTGCTTCTCATACTCTGGGGATTCTAGAACACGGACAACCCTGTAATACTATCACTAGGTTTTCTCAGTGTGTGTCATATCTATCTCCAGCGTCTTCTGCTCATTTCTTGTTTTACTTGCGCTAATCTGGTTCTTGTCATCAGTCCAGCATTGGTGACTCTTCTGTTCGACCCATTTATGAAAGATTTGTTTAGCTTTTTGGTTCTTGTTATTGTTCCAGTTTTTGTTTTATTCACAATTTTAATTACTTACTTACTTAGTCGTTCCCCTTCTACCGTGAGGTGTAGAGGTTTTGAAGAGATAGCGCCAGACTATCCTATCAGCTGTCTTCTTCCTGGCCTGGTTCCATTCTAGTCCTCGGTCCTTCAAAGATTGTCTAATGTTGTCCTCCCAGCGGACTCTGGGTCGTCATGGGGTCTGGATCCCTGGCTCTTTGTTTCCCATGCTTGTCGTATTCACAATTTTGTGACTTACATTTTCTACAGGAGGAGGTAGTCAGTCAGATGCCCTAACACTCCTTAGTCGTTTGTTACAAATTGTCTGGTAGATTCATCATCATCAGGTGCCATGTTCACATCGAAGGTCGGCTGCAGTTGATCTCCAGTCTTCTGTCTCTTGTCTTGATGGTGAAATCTGATAGACTCTTTCCTGTCTCTTGTCGTGATGGTGCACTCTGATAGACTCTTTCCTGTCTCTTGTCTTGATGGTGCACTCTGATAGACACTTTCCTGTCTCTTGTCTTGATGGTGCACTCTGATAGACTCCTGTCTCTTGTCTTGATGGTACACTCTGATAGACACTTTCCTGTCTCTTGTCTTGATGGTGCACTCTGATAGACTCTTTCCTGTCTCTTGTCTTGATGGGGCACTCTGATAGACTCTTTCCTGTCTCTTGTCTTGATGGTGCACTCTGATAGACTCCTGTCTCTTGTCTTGATGGTACACTCTGATAGACACTTTCCTGTCTCTTGTCTTGATGGTACACTCTGACAGATTCTTTCCTGTCTCTTGTTTTGATGGTACACTCTGATAGACACTTTCCTGTCTATCTCTTGATGTTATCTTCAAACTTATAGCGCTGTCTTCATCTTGCACGTTTGCTTTCAACTCTGCCTTTTATTATGGTCTTCAGTTAAGTTGTATGTCCACTTACATGGCCAAAATATTTTATTTGTCCAATTTGTGATCCCTTCATAAATTCTCTTTTCATACCAAGGTTTTATAGGACCTCTTTATTTGTTTTCTTCTCTTTCCATGAGACGTGCCCCGTTCTTCTATATCTACACCTCAAAGGCCTTAATTCTTTCTTCTAATTGCTTGTTCAATGTCCATCTTTCTACAACGTACAGTAATAAAGAATATATATATATATATCATTCGATTATTCTGGGAGATTGCAGTGTTGCTATATTTGCTTCCCCTTAGGGCCCCGGTATCGCTCGGGTTAATTTCCCCATACTTGCTAAAGGACCCTTTTCTATGTATTACTTGAACTGTCTGAATCACGTGCGTTGAATGACCTCATGCCCAACACTCCTTAATCGTCTTTTACGACATACTTGGTAGGTTACAGGGCCACTGTTCAGTTTGACAGAATGTTTAGAGCACTGGTCCCTATCGGCAAAGGTGCCAGGTTCGGTTCTTGGTGTCGACACGCTCCAGTTATAAATGTGTACCTGATTTTGCTCTTGAATTAGGGAAGGAAAAGGCAGCGAGGAAGGGAACTGGTCGATGCTGGACATAGTATAGTGAAGTCTCTAACACTTCACTCCCCTGCGGCATGTCTGCTATGGGACTACATTTACAAGCCCTTTAATTATTTGCTCCATCTTCAGTCCCCGGTAACACACGGACGAAATCAGTATAGACAACTCGGTAAATTTTATCAATATCTACTCTCCCTTGTCCGTTCCTTCTATCTTTTCCCCTATTAGAAGTTGCTGGAAAAGTAGGTTTGCGGAAATTCGTGCGTTTCATATTTGTTTCATTTTATATTTTCAGCATGCTTTTCTAAGATTCCCAGAACTTGCCAGTTTTCTTCTTCTTTGATCCCTAGCTGCCGACCGCCAAAGCAGTCAGTGGCCATCACGCCTAGTGGCGTCTTGGAGGGCAACAACAAATTTATTCCACTTTGCTCGGTCGGTGGCCATCCTTCGTACAGTGCCCCAACTCTGGTTCATTCTTTGCGTCTCAGCCTCCACAGTCCTCCGCCAAGTTGTTTTTGGTCGGCCTCTCTTTCGTTTTCCTTCAGGGGTCCAAAGCATAGCTGTTCTTGTGATGGCATCGGGATCTTTTCTGAGGACATGGTCAACCCAGCTCCAGCGTCTGCCAGCTATGATGGTGTGCATGTCCTCTTGCTTGCTCCGAGTAAGCAGATCTTGGTTGGTGATGATATTCGGCCAAATGATTCGGAGAATTTTTCTTAGGCATGTTGTGTGAAAAGAGGACAATTTCGACATTTCCTTCTCTGTAACTCTCCAGCTTTCCGCACTATAGAGAGGCACAGAAAGCACACAGCTCTGATATAATCTTAATTTTGTGCTTGTGCTGTATTGAGAGGACTTCCAGATGTTGTTTAGGCTAAAAAAGGCTGTTCTTGCTTTGTTCATTCTGTTGTTGATGTCCTTGCTTGCCTCGCCGTCTAGTGTTACTATGCATTTTAGGTATGTGAAGGTGTCTGTCTGTACCAGTTGCTGATTCCTTACTAATATGGGCTCAGGGTTGCTCACATTGAACGTCATGACCTCTGACTTCTTTAAATGGATGTTCAAGCCAACCTGCTGGCTATACTTATTAAGTCTATCCGTTTTTTCTTGGATGTGTTGATGTGAATGTGTTAGTAGTGCAATGTCATCTGCATATTCCAGATCTTCCAATGTAGAAAATGTAGTCCATCTTATTTCTCTTGGACTGCCCTCTGTTGTCTGGCGCATCACCCAGTCTATGACTGTTATAGCACGTTTCACTAGCTTTGCCCAACTTCAAAATGCTATATCTCAGCGAATATATAACGCATATAAGTGAAATGTTGTGTGTGAATTTGAAATGGTATAGACCTTATGAATTAAATTTTTCATTAAAATGCAGCCATTGGTTTCAATTTTCGTTTCTTTGCGATATAATATCAAAATTCTACTTGCCAACACACATCACACACACACACATATTGAAATGTCTACAGTATATTATACGACCTCATTTGCACGTGATTGGTTTATCAAACAATTGGCATGATTTTAGCGTGAAATTGCGTGAAATTGCACTTCTTGAACATAAAACAGTTTATATCCGGTGTTACGCACACATTGTCAATCAGGGGTGTGTCTACAAAAAGTATTGTGTGGTTAAGTAGGAAAAATGAGTCTGCGAGTACATTTTATGACATTACAGCAAATCACAAATAGGATTTTTAAGTATTTCTGCAATGAAGCTACTCGAGGAAAACTATATCATTCTATTTCAAACCTACAAAAGAGGACTATTCATGCCTTGGGGTTAAGCAAACGATCATTGCACCGCTGGATAGCGACAACTGAAATTTCTAATTCCAGTGTTTTACGCACGAAAATTAGGCCAAGAGTGGTGGATAATTTTGACAGAGAATTGATCCGCAGAGAAATTTGCAATATGTTTCACAATAATGAGGCAGTGACTTTAAGGAAATTGAAAATTTGGTTAAGAAAGAATAATGACATTGATATTTCCAAATCTACGCTATGGAGGACTATTAGGAGTTTGGGATTCACTTTTAGAAAATATGTTGGTGTTAGAAACCTTATTTGTAAGAAGCCTCATATAGTTGCAATGAGAAGCAAATATTTACGCGAAGTCAGAGAAATGAGAAGAGATTGTTATGATTTTGTGTATTTAGATGAAACTTGGATCAATGCGCACCACAGTAATGAACGAGAATGGCAATCATCTGATGGGACAACTAAGAGACTAGTACCAAGCAGCAAAGGACAGCGCCTAATAATTGCACATGCAGGAATCAGTCATCATGGGCTTCTAAATAATACTGAACTCATATTTGTTTCAAAATCCACAGATAATAGTGATTATCATACAGAGATGAATGGCAAGATATTTCAAGATTGGATTGTGAATCATGTACTTCCTTCATTGGATAGACCGTCGTGTTTGATAATGGACAATGCTTCATATCACAACGTTGTGGCACCAGACGATAAAGTTCCTAATTCATCAAGTACTAAAGATGTAATAAAGATTTGGCTCATCAAAAACAACATTCTATTCAACGAAATGTCCCTGAAGCCTGAATTACTTGGAATTGTAAAAAATACACAGCATGCAAAGATATTTCACATTGACAAGGCAATCCATGAACATGGTCACAGATGTTTAAGATTGCCTCCTTACCATTCTCACTTAAACCCAATAGAATTAGTCTGGGCTAAAATTAAGGAACAGGTAGTAACAGAAAATAGAACGTTCAAATTAAAAGATGTTGAAATTCTTACAAAAGCCGCCATCTCCAATATAGCCAGGGATTATTGGAAGAAATGTGAGAACCATGTGTTACAAGAGGAAGAGGAATATTGGAAGAATGATGGTTTGTCCTTCATTCAGCCGAGATTGATTATCAATTTCTCAGAGACATCTGATTATGATTCGGATGAAGTTTAATTTCTTTAAAGATGACCTTACCTTTATTTACAAGCACATTAGAGGAGCAACGTTCCATTATGATATTTATGAACCGCAAAGAGGTGATACCTATTGAAATAATTAGATCAATGAAGGTCCAGTTTGGTAGTGCACTAAATGTCAATGACAAACAATGTCACGAGTATCTCGGCATGCAGATCATTTAAGAAATCATCTTCAACAGGTATTCATATGCAAACGTGATGGCCACATTATTGTAATAGCAGACACGCCTATGCCTAATCAGTTCACAGAATCTGTGACTGAAGTGGTAAAATGTCTTTTCTCGATACACAATAATTAGTATGCCGACAAAGATCAAAGGATTTCATTCGTTTATGGGAACTAGACAAGATGCACAGATATAAAGTATATATTTGTTGGGTCTAACCCAATATAACATCGTATGCAAAAAAATGGCATTAATACGTTGGACGGTTAATCAGATAATTACATTTGTTTGAGGGCAAAGCTAGTGAAGCGTGCTATAAAAATAAAGTGGTTGATAAGGGGCATCCCTGTCGTACTCCTGTCTTCACCTCAAAGGTTAGGTTGCTCTGCCCAACACTACACGTAAAGTTGGCATAGAGGCTTTTTATGATTGACACTATGCAGCTTGGAATTCCATAAGCCCTCAGTATATTCCTTAATCTGTCCCTATGTATACTGTGTAAAGCCTTTTCAAAATCAACGATATTAATGTACAGTTGTCTTTGCCATTCTGAGCACTGCTCTATAATGTTCCTGAGAGTAAATATAAGATCTACACATCTTCTGTTCTTTCTAAATCCTGCTTGTTCTTTCCTCAGTTTGTGGTCTACTGCTTTTGAAATTCTCTGTATAATTATCCTGCCTAGTATTTTGCTGGGAACTGAGAGAAGAGTGATTCCTCTCCAATTATTGCAGTCTGCAAGATCTCCCTTCTTGGGCAATTTGACAATTATTCCTTTGTTTCACTCTGTTGGTGATGTCCCTGTTTTCCAGACTTGTGCAAATAGTGGTTCTAATAGTTCTGCTGCTAGCTCAGGGTTTGTCTTAAATAGCTCTACATTTAAGTTATCATGGCCAGGAGCTTTTCCATTCTTTAACCCTTTGATTGCTGTGATGATTTCTTCTTTTCGTGGAATGTCTGTATTAACATCTAGATTGTTTTCAGCCTTAGGAACATTCAGTTGTATCTCTGGTGGTTCCTTGTTCAGAGTTTCTCTGAAATGCTCTGCCCATCTTGTTTCCTGTCCCTCTGCTGTCGTGATGAGATTTTCTTGCTTATCTCTTACTAATGTAATATTGTTTGCACCTCGTTTTCCACTGATGAATTTAGTTATTTTGTATACTGTGCTTTGTTCATTTCTCAGTGCTGCCTCTTCTGCCTGTCTTGCAAGATCGTCTAGGAAATTCCTTTTGTTGGCTCGGGTTTGGCGTTTAACTTCCTTGTCCAGCTGACTGTACTGTTCGCTATATAGTTGCTTTAACCTGGGGGACTTCGCTTCTGTTTTCTTTCTTTTCATTTCCTGTCTCATCGCTATGGTGTTTAATGTTTCTGATGTTATCCAGTCTTGCTTCTTCCTTTCCTGGAATCCCAAGCATGATTTGCTGCTTTCCTTATATATTGTTGAAATGGTGTGAATTTCTGGTCTATATCATCAATCAATGTCTTCTCCTGACTTTTGGCAAATTGATGTACTTAATGTTATGTCCTTACTGTTAAATCCTTACTGTTAAATCCTTACTGTTAAATCCTTACTGTTATGTCCATACTGTTATGTCCTTATTGTTATGTCTTTATTGTTATGTCTTTATTGTTATGTCCTTATTGTTATGTCCTTATTGTTATGTCCTTACTGTTATGTACTTAATGTTATGTCCTTACTGTTAAATCCTTACTGTTATGTCCTTACTGTTATATCCATACTGTTATGTCCTAATTATTATGAGCGTGCCAAGATATTTACCCCGGTATCATTGATTTTTAATTCCTTTCCTTACGGAGCATGAAGCTATAACAGCAAGAAGTCTGCACCAAACGTTCATGTGCTTTCGCATTTAAATAAATAAAGAGGGAAAACCCCAAGCTTATAGGGGTTTTCTTGGGAAAACCCCAAGCTTCTAGACAGTAAAGAAATAATACACCCATAAAGGTCACGTGTTTCAGGCACTCGTGAGAAATAAAGAAGCAGAAAACTAGACAACAGAAAAACAACAAAAGTGGTTTACCGGAGGCTCGAACCCAAGACCTTCCGAACGACAAGACTGCCTAGCTACGGGAAGGAATCGTGATTGTCTTCGCTGCCAACTAGGCGCCACAAAAATAGGGCTTCGTGGACAGGGGTCATTTTTTTCTGCGGCACTTAGTTGTACATGATGAGGTTGCCTGCCTCTTGCACAACCTCGCATTAACCGCCTGTTACGACATGTCTGAGGGTTAAGTAGTTCTGTTCTTTCTTTGTCTCTTCAAGGTCCCCCGGGAACTACCCAGATCTTAACGCCGATTTACCCAGGGCCGGCCTTAGGCTGATTTAACCTATTGACCCAATCGCATCCCGTGCTCACAGGGTCCCCGTACTTGTCTTCCAACTCCGAGCTTTGAAACAAATATGGAAAGAAGATTATATCAGATTATGTACCGGGAATGTATGCATGGAGGCATATTTGGAGTCATCCTTATATGACTACCAGCTATGCACAGTGCTACAATATATGTATGTGAAAGTGAATCTATGTCTGTGAGGCTAATTACATCCTCGTTGACTCTTGAAATCATCCACACAGTTCTACTTTGTTGAGAACCCAGCATTGCACATTGGAGAAGTCACTTGAGCCCCAGGCGTAATTCTTTCGCTTTGACGTGGTTGACTGCATGCAGGAGGATCTCACTATGGACCCAGTGATAGGCAGGGGAAGCTGAGAATTGGCTCGATGCAGGACGTGAGAATTCCTTGGGAGAGCCCAGAACCAGAGCACAGTATTTAACTCTGCATAGTTGGGGAGCCCCCTTGGATGGCGGAGAATGCACAGTATGCCACGCATTTCTTACTCATAGCTTGGGACCAGATGTGACGATCCTTTAAATGCAAGCCAAGCTGGAGAAACTGGAGCTCATGACTTCAACTCAACATGTTTTGGAATGGCAGAAAAGCCATAAGAAAAGCCTAGATCTACAGTGTAGATAATACCAAGGAGTCTTCAACTTGGTATTGGCTGCTAAAGAGAGAGAAGCTCAGCAGCCCTAGTTAAACAAGAACAACAACCAGGAATTAATGCTATTACACTGACTTAAAAATAAAACAATGTCTATATTTATTAGCTATATTTTGAAATAAAATATGTTACAGAAAAACTACAATCTCAAGTCCAGGGGCCCGACCAGCATGGTCCAAATCGGGCCCGTAATTACTATGACTGACACTGAATATATGTATTCAATATTCCTTCCCTGAATCATTGGCTTCATCAAATGAAATTTTTTATTTCTGTTTGTTATTCCAGGCATTTGTCATGTCTTGATGTTGTCGATGTTTTCTTATCTTTATTTTCGTATCTATTAAAATGTAAGATGATCAATAGAGAATCTCAAAATTAGACTGTTGACATCAATGCTTGATATTCGTCCATATTGTTGAAAATAACAAGACGAGACATGGTCCACAACCAGATGATACGTCATGACTTAAAAACCCAAAACCCTGCAGATCCAAGTGGAACAGTCCCAATTACGACGGTTTGGCCATGTCTGCTACCACGACAAATATGGGAAACTAGGAGCCAGGGATCCAGACCTCCAGGACGACCCAGAGTTCGCTGGGAGGACATCATCATCATCATAATCATCATGTGACGTATTCTCCCCAGAACGTTGTCTCCATTACGGTTGCTCTGAACGCATCACGATTTTTTGCAAGTCGACCTGCATCAACCAAAGACATATTCAGACTCTCTTCGATGTCCTGGATTCACCGTCGTCTAGGTCGTCCCCTTCCCCTTTTTCAAGGGACCATGCCTTCCATTACTACTTTTTCCAGACTATTATGTCTTTTTATATGACCGAAAAATTTCAGCTTCCTTATTGCTATGGTATTTAGGAGCCAATTTTCCTCTACGTTTAGTGAGTGCAGTACTTCTCGGTTGGTCTTTTTTCTGTCCAGGGTATTCTCAGCATCCTTCTGTAGCATTTCATTTCAAATGATGTCATCTTTTTTGCAACTGTTTTATTGAGTGTCCATGTCTCGCAGCCGTATGCTGCTACTGGGAATATACATGCTCTGATCAGTTATAACTTAGTTTGCTTGTGCCTTGCCATAGGTTTTTCATCTGTATTAGGGTCGATGACTAGATTGGAACCAGGCCAGGAGGAAGACAACCGATAGGATAGTATGGCGCTCTCTCTGGTAAACCTCTACACCCCAGGGTAAGGAGGAACTACTAAGCAGTAGTAAGTAAGTTTTAGCAATTCACCCATAACCATAGAACAGGTGTTAAGAATATGTAGACATAGGGAACTGAACAATATAATCAAGCAAACATTAATGTGTAATGATTAGAAGGGTGCGGCGAGAAAATGAAGAACTAGTGAGGCTCTCATCATCATGTGACGTATTCTTTCCAAAACATTGTCTCCATTACAGCTGCTCTGAACGCATCACGATTCTGGGCAATTCGACCTGCATCATCCAAAGACAAGTTCAGACTTTCTGTGATGTCCTGGATCCACCGTCGTCTAGGTCGTCCCCTTCCCCTTTTTCCAGGGACCATGCCTTCCATTACTAATTTTTCCAGACTTTTAAGTGAGGCTCTAGTTCTACATATTGCTGATGGTTAAAAAGTAGTAAATTAAATATCAATTGAAACACCCCATTCGTTCACATTTCCACTGAGAAGAGACTACCATTGTAAGATAAAAAGAAAAACAGACTAACAAACATACACATACGCGCCACAGAGTTTGAAAATTTTCCCCGTGACAATAATTGGACCGTAGGGATGATGCCACATTTGGGTATCGGCTGCTCAACATATTATCTGGAATGAGAGACGCTATATATCCTAATTATACCCCGCCAACGGGATGTGGTTCTTCGTTAAAAAAAAGTATTTTGCTTATCTTAATTATATGGGTCTTCATCTCCCGTTCATCTTTTTAAAAAGTGTTCTAATTCCTATCATTACTACGTTTACATAGACCTGAATTGTTTTTGTTTCGTTAATATATTGACCAGTTATTTGAATTCTTTGTTTTTGCTTTAACTGTTTTATCCCATGAGCTGTATGGATCACCGTAATCAACCAATCAATACCCTTTAGCTCCCAAGAAGCATAGGCCTTAAAAAACACGTGTCAAGTCCTCCACTAAAAATACCAATTAATAAAAAAATTGCTAAGCCTCAAGCTTGGAGCTGGATATTTCATGATAGAGGAACTCACATGCGAAGAGTGTCAAGAACCAAACACAATTAGACACTTTCTGCTGGGCTGCAAAAAAATATGACAAGCAGAGGCAAAACATGAAGACATACTGTAGTAACCACAAGGTAGAAATGAGTGTAGAAAATCTCATAGGCACTAAGACCACATCAGAAATACAAAAGTTAATAAAACACTATATTACAAAAACTAAAGCTAACATATACAAAAATAAAAAATAAATAAATAAGGATTCGAGCCAGTAATCCACATTGGTGGCAGATTCCCCTAAGATAAATGCAGATTGACTAAATAATCCTCCAATGAACATTAAAGGCACACCAGTTTAGACAATACCATATTTGGATAATAAAACCATATTGAACAATAACTACAAAAGGAAAGATAACTAATAGAGATAATATAGTATAAAATAAATACAAAAAAACAAAACAAATTACAATAAATGAAACACGTCCTGATATAACTAACAGCTCCATGTATATGGTAGATGGTTGAAAGATCGTGCTACAAAGAAAAGTAGCAAACACCTTAATAAATAAAAAAAAAGGTCCTCCAGTCACGTGCCAACCTCCAGTCACGTGCCAACAGCTCAAGTTCTTTCCATGTTTTTCATATCCTTTTCACCTCTATCTTCAGTTCTCTTCTCTATGTATTTTTTGTGTGGCCTACCTCTGCTTGTCTATTGCTGAATATTCTAGAACAAGGATTGCCTTGTAATGCTATCAACAGGTTTCCTCAATGTGTGTGGCCTATCCATCTTCAGCGTCTTCTTGTCATCTCTTGTTCCACTGACACTTGTCTGGTTCTTCTCATCTCTTGTTACACTGACACTTGTCTGGTTCTTCTCATCTCTTGTTACACTGACACTTGTCTGGTTCTTCTCATCTCTTGTTACACTGACACTTGTCTGGTTCTTCTCATCTCTTGTTACACTGACACGTGTCTGGTTCTTCTCATCTCTTGTTACACTGACACGTGTCTGGTTCTTCTCATCTCTTGTTACACTGACACGTGTCTGGTTCTTCTCATCTCTTGTTACACTGACACGTGTCTGGTTCTTCTCATCTCTTGTTACACTGACACGTGTCTGGTTCTTGTCATCTCTTGTTACACTGACACGTGTCTGGTTCTTGTCATATCTTGTTCCACTGACACTTGTCTGGTTCTTGTCATCTCTTGTTACACTGACACTTGTCTGGTTCTTGTCATCTCTTGTTACACTGGCACTTGTCTGGTTCTTGTCATCTCTTGTTACACTGACACTTGTCTGGTTCTTGTCATCTCTTGTTCCACTGACACGTGTCTGGTTCTTGTCATCTCTTGTTACACTGACACGTGTCTGGTTCTTGTCATCTCTTGTTACACTGACACTTGTCTGGTTCTTGTCATCTCTTGTTACACTGACACTTGTCTGGTTCTTGTCATCTCTTGTTCCACTGACACTTGTCTGGTTCTTGTCATCTCTTGTTACACTGACACTTGTCTGGTTCTTGTCATCTCTTGTTCCACTGACACGTGTCTGGTTCTTGTCATCTCTTGTTACACTGACACTTGTCTGGTTCTTGTCATCTCTTGTTCCATTGACACGTGTCTGGTTCTTGTCATCTCTTGTTCCACTGACACTTGTCTGGTTCTTGTCATCTCTTGTTACACTGACACTTGTCTGGTTCTTGTCATCTCTTGTTACACTGACACTTGTCTGGTTCTTGTCATCAGTTCCATGTTTGTGACTTTGTCATACCATATCCATCCTATTCGACGCAACCACCCATTTATGAAAGTATGTAGTTTTTTGTTATTGTTTTTGTTGTTCTTCATGTTTAAGATCCGTATAGTAGTACTGACTTGACATTTGTGTTGAAGATCCGTATAGTAGTACTGACTTGACATTTGTGTTGAAGATCCGTATAGTAGTATTGACTTGAAATTTGTGTTGAAGATTCGTATTTGTGTTGGACTGGATTTCTCTTGTTGTTTAAATGTTTCCCAACGCAATGAAAGCTCCTCTTGTTTTTTGTACTCTTATTTTGATATCATTGTCTGTCCCTCCAACTTTGTCTATATTACTGCTAAGATATGTGCACGATTCTACATCCTTTAGTGGTGTTTCTTCAAGTTCAACCTTGTTATCATTTCTTGCATTTATTCTCATTATCTTTATCTTTTCCCTGTGTATTTTCAGATCCACGTGTTGTGACCTCTCATCGAGTACTTTCATTTTGTCTTGCATCTGATTATGGTTATGGGACAGAACCGGCGTGAAATAAGTGCATTATTCTCCCAAAAGCCGGTACATTATTCTACAAATAGCGGTTACATTATTCTCCGAAAAAACCGGTACATTATTCTCCTAAAAGCGGGTGCTTTATTCTCTCAAAAGCCGGTACATTATTTTTCCAAAAGCCGGTACATTGTTCTCACAAAAGCCGGAACATTATTCTTACAAATGCCGGTACATTATTCTCCCAAAAGCCGATACATTATCCTCCTAAAATCCGGTACATTATTCTCCCAAAAAGCCGGTATATTATTCTCCCAAAAGCGGGTATATTATTTTCCCAAAAGCCGGTACATTATTCGCTCAAAGGCGGTACACTGTTCTCACAAAAGCCGGTACATTATTCTCCCAAAACCGGTAAATTATTCTCTCAAAAGCTGGTACATTGGTCTCACAAAAGCCGGAACATTATTCTCACAAAAGCCAGTACATTAACCTCCCAAAAGCCGGTGCGCTATTCTCCTAAAAGCCGGTATACTATTCTCCCAAAGGCCGGTACATTATTCTCCCAAAACCAGTACATTATTCTCCCAAAAGCCGGTACATTATTCTCCCAAAAGCCGGAACATTATTTTCACAAAAGCCGGTACATTATTCTCCCAAAAGCCGGTACATTATTCTCTCAAAAGCCGGTACATTATTCGCCCAAAAGCTGGTAAATTATTCTCACAAAAGCCGGTACATTATTCTCCCAAAAGCCGGTACATTATTCTCCAAAAGCCAGTACATTATTATCCCAAAAGCCGGTACATTATTATTCTCCCAAAAGCCAGTACATTATTCTCCCATAAGCCGATACATTATTCTCTCAAAAGTACGCCCGTTTATATGCAGCCATATTTCCTTACGTCTGCACTTTATACGATATAAAACTAAAGCATTTTTGTTGCATATGCAAAAGCTACTAATATGACGTTGTTCAAATTGCCTTTGGCAATGGAAGTAAGAAACAAGAGTTCTTCAGTGTTATATAGAACAAATCCTTACATACGGAAGTGAGTCAAGGACAATTAGTAACAAATGTAAGAAAAGTACGAGGCCACAGTGATGTGGTTTGCATGTTAAAAATACCACGGACAGCTAAAAATAGTAATGACGATGTCCTGAAAGAGGCCAATGCGCAAAGGAAGCTGATTCTCAAGTTAGAAGTAAGCAATCAACTTTCTTTGGGAAGGTTATGAGAAGAAGGAAGCTAGAGTATATCGCAATAACAGGAAAGATAGAAGGAAAAAGTGACAGAGGGCGACAAAGAGAGAAGATTGTGAACAGTTTGACATCATGGTATAGAAGGAAGTCACCAGTAGAATTGATACTGTAGACAGGAAGTTGAGGAAAGGCACGAGCATCTACGCCACCATGCATGTTACTTGAAGAAGGAGATGGAGAAAAAGAAGACAGATTGCTACAAAAATTACTGCTGTCAGAGCCCGTGAACTTCTTGGTGTAGGCTTCCTACAAGAGGACCAGCTGAGATTTTTGCAGAAACGTATCTTCCAGTCTCAAGCACAACCTTATACTAGTGGCCTTGTACGACATGCCTGGAGGGAGCAGTGTTCATATTCTTTCTTTGTCTCATTGGAGACCCCCTGGAAATTACCTGGTGCCAAGTTTATAGAGTTGGGGCACTGTACGAAGGATGGCCGCCGACCGAGCAAAGTGGAATCAATTTGTTGTTGCCCTACAAGATGCCACTAGGCGTGATGGCCACTGACTGCTTTGACGGTCGGCGGCTAAGGATCAAAGAAGAAGAAGAAGAAGAAGTTTATAGATGGGAGGGAATAAATTGGTCCAGACACTTGAATTTAAAGAAACTTTTCTAATGATCAGATTCTCTTCTGTTGTAATGTCTCGAATAGTTTCCAGTCATCGAATCTAGCCAACAAACAATTCCCCCCAGAAACTATACGACGGCATTGTTTTGGTATTGACTATACGTTTACCATCAGTTATTATTAGTACACGATTCACTGTTTTCTGCGCATTATCTGGTAAAATGTCTGTCTGTTCTTTCGGTACTAAGAGAATCTGGAAGCTAATTCCTGACCTTTGTTTTGGAAGCTGTAAGTAGGTCAGCTGTTATTATTCTCTCGCTGTCTGCTATTCCTGTCATTTGTAATACTTTGACCAGATTCCTCATAATGATGTATGGGGTGTTAAGGTCGCATATTATCTAACTCTTATCCTTGAAGCTACTGAAGAGTTTATTGACATTTCGTGTCTTCCGTCTTCTTTTATGTTATGAAATCTTTCGTGGTGTGAATTAGCCTTTTTTTAAGTAGTTGTTTTAGTGAATACCTTTTGCTGGAAGCATTTTTTCCTGGAATTATATATTCTGTCAGTTTCTTTATGTTTAAACTGTTTAAAAAAAATAACTAGTCGATATATCCGGCTTTAACCGAGTTAAGAGAAGGAACTGAACTGTTAATATATCACCTGGTTGCAGTACGTCTGAGCCGCCATTATTATCGAGCAACCGGAACCAACCCTTCACAGTTAAATCTCGGATTAACCCAACGACAACCATACATCTCATCTCCAGCATATCTACTCCAATCATGTTCTCTATTATACCTCTCACGACCACATCTAATTCAGTCGTGTACTCTACCATACTTCTCACCTCCAGCATATCTACCCCAATCATGCCCTCCACGATACCTCTCACTCCTAGCACATCTCCTCCAGTCATGCCCTCAATTGTCTCTCTTACCTCCAGCACACCTACTCCAGTCATGTCCTCCATTGTACCTCCTACCCCCGGCATATCTACTCCAATCATGTCGTTCACTAGAAGCTTCTATCCTAAGGGAGTATTCACAAGATAATTCAGAAGTCAAGAACCATGCGGAATAGGGCTGAGCAATGGTTAACTTATATCTGTCCGTCGCCTTTTGTGAAGGATGTAAGCAATGATTTTTTTTTCAAGACCCCAGCTGAGTTAATTCAGAGAATTTCCTCTTATAATGGTATAGCTCTGTTTAGAGGTAAATATATGTCTATCTGTATATATATATTAAATATTCTGGCTCATACGTTTGCTTTCATACATGTAATAACGGAATAAACAACTATTGTTTAGTTTTAAAAAAACAGGTAACAAATTTAATAATCAATTAGTATTAACAGTTTAAAATACATGAAATGCTGGTGAATTTTATATTGGAATCACATTTTCTCTTCACTGAGATTTAGGGTGAGGATATAGTTCAGAAAATTATGTCTGGTTCCTGGTGCCTTTTTATAAGCACTTAACTCAAATAAGGGTTCCTGCAGCCGTTTTTCGTCAGTTCTTCGGTGGTGAGGGCTCTTCTCTACACAACATGTCTAATTTAGGCGGTTGGTGTTGATTCCCTGCGTTTCACTCACGATTAGCTTTGTTCCACGAATAGTCTTGTACCACGAACTTTTAAGACAAAATAGAAAAACCAATGCCTCGGCTGAATACATTTGTGGGCTGTCAATTAACAGGCGCATTCTCGCTGTCCTCCCACCAATGTTAATCTCTCAGAATAATTAAATTCCCGAGTACCCAGTGTAGCTCAGGGAAGATGATAAAAAATCACCAATATTCTTCCGGGTATTAAACTGGGAAAATGTGTCTGGACAGCGCGAATAATGAGTTGCCTGAGTTACAATTAACAAAGTGCAAATATCTCACAAAATATTATACACTTAAGCACATGTGATGTAATCATCAGTCTTCACTGCTCCATTCGGAGTCTAGGGTCACCTCTGCTGTCGGTTTTCCGCACGACTAGCCAGAATAAATCACCAGCGCTTGCTGTAGTGGTTTATGCAAATACTAGTTTCATATGTTGAGGTTGCCAGCCTCATGTATAATCACTTAGCAAGAAACAGGTCACATTCACATTTGTAAAATAATTGTTACATTTACCCCAAAGTTTTGGGTATCCACAATCTCCTCGCACAGGTTAGAATGGACACGAGCAATTTAGGTTATAAGCTGTCGAATTACTTGGTCTGGAAATTTTGAATCCCTCTTATGACGGGTGAATCTGCGAAACACTTGATCTGGGAAAGTGTCTCTTATGACGGCTGATTCAATGCCTTAGTTATCCAGTCACATTATTTAAAGTCTTTGTCCCTTAAGTTTTCAGAGGTGTATTTATAAATGCGGGCTTACTTTTTAAGGTTTTAAGTTTCCCAAATACTTCCATCTCACTTATAAGTATGGAATTCTAGGTCCGATCCTTCTTGCTGTGGCTTTTGAGAGTTGCTCGTTTGAAGTTGCGAAGCTGCCTGTGTTCTGTGTCTCTGATTTCGCTAGGTTATATCTCTCATTCTCAGTTCAAAATACAGATTGTACTTCCGCCGAAATTTCCATTGAAATTCAATGTTTATTCCGGCTCTCACGTCAATCCAATCGTAAGCTTTTTTGCACTAAGTTGGTAGGGCTGTTTAATTTCAAAATATCTCCCACGTGTTTTAAAATATTATATTTAATATTCCAACGCGTGTCCTCTTTCAAATCATGCGGTAAAATTTCCGCCGGCATCTTTATGCAACTTCACCCACAAATATGTGAACTATCCTGGCTAATGCCTTCCGCCAAGATTGACTACCCAGACAGACAGGGGTCAGCGGATGCGATAATCTAATTATCACCTGTGGGTGTGAATCACCCAGACTGATTTCTCGGCCATCAAATCTGGCCTTCTTTTGTGTCGATCGGGTGAGACCGTGCTTATCCAGGTGGTCAGTCTGATTCCGTTGATAAGCGTATCACCCGCTGAGGTCAGTAAATACCGTGGCGGAACGTAACCAGTCTGGGATCGGCTTCAGAGCACATTGTAAAAGATAAAGATAGTCTCATAGCGGATACTTCCGTAGTGGAGTAGAGTGTTAGAGACTTCACCCCTCTAATCCAACATAGAGAGTAAAAAGAATGAAAAGGCGTGATTTATGCCAATTAAAAGCGATTGGTGAGAAAAATGAAGAAAAAGAAATGATACTGCCGTAGGACTGACGGTGTGAGCGATCACACAAAAGAGCATGTTCAGACGTTCTGTGACAATAATGAAGACTCTCAAAGTAGACGAACAAAAATAATTGTGACTCCTGATCTTGTTGAATCCTTTTTTTAAAAAAATGGAAAATCCATTGACATGTTGACCCAAAAATTAATGTTAAGGGAAACAATACAATTAATGTCGAACTTTCATTACCGACAAACCGACAAACCAACAGACGTTCAAAAATACAGATTAGATGTGGCAGTCCTCATTTTCCCCGGGACGCAGAGTTTGTACATGCGTATTTAGTTTGTGTGCATTCCATTTGGCATTCTATGGTATAGGACTGGCAACCTCATAGTGTAAAAAAATTGCTACAACCACCATTTTGTTAATTCTGTCCAACTTGTTTGTGACGTTAGTTATTTCATCCGTAGCTGGCTTCTATCGCTATGTTTTTCATTTTGATTATCGCTTGCCATGTTTGTGATTGCATTTTGTTAATTCTGTCCAACTTGTTTGTGCTTGTTCTTAGTGGTAGCGGAGGACACATCTTGTGGGATAACATCATCTTCATCACCCTTCAGCTACCCAAGAATGATAAGCCCTTCAACAAACTTGTAGTAAGTTATCCTGTCACATGCCATCAGCGAAAGGTCTTTCCATGTCTACATGCCCGTTATGTCGGTCTCCGGTATTCTTCTCCATGTGTTCCTAGGTTTCCCTCCACCTGTCTTACCCTGGAGATTTCAGAACAAAAACTGCATGATAATGCTATATTAGGTTTCCTCAGTGTGTGTTCTATCCATCTGCAATGACCTTTTTCTCATATTTTCTTTCCGCTGGCACTTGTCTGGTTATTGTTATCAGTTCAACATTAGTGGAAGGACAATGCAACGGATAATAAATCCTTATAAACGCTAGGAGGGAAACAAGTCTTTAATGAATGAGATAAAAATCAGACATATCAAACATTTTGATCATATGAAAAAGACGTAATGCATTGCTGAAATTTATAATGGAAGGACAAGTAGAAGGCATAGATGTAAGAGGAAAACAGAGCTATAAGTGAGAAGATAGCACAGAAAGGAAAGAGTATCAGAATGAACCATTAAGATAAGAGATTGAGGACATTGAGGTTCATAAAAGCTGACCTTCGATATGAAGACGGGAGTTCTCTGGGCGGCCACATTTCTTTCCATCCTGTTCAAAAACATTTGGTTAAACGAAATGGCTACTTTTTGCTGTTTTTTCTTTCTTTCTTTCTTTTTAATTCATATGATTTTATTTTCTCGCGCTTTCTCAAGACCCGTAGGTCATTCTACAAATTCATGCCAACGTGTTGTAATCAAGGAGCGTCCCATGTATGGGGAAATACGGTATATGGAAATTAAAGCAGAACGAGTGTAAACTCATATGTGGAGATATTTCTATTGTATTTTTTTCTTCCTTCTTTCATTCCATCGACCCGTCCCTGCATCAATCGCCCAACTTTCAATTCCTATATACATACCTGTATAAATAAGACGTAATTGTATACATGTACATAACACCCCATCTGTCATTCTTCTGTCCACTCCGTTCAGTCCTTCTGTTCTGTCATTCCATTTAGTCCTTCTATTTATTCAGCCCTATCAGTCCTTCCATTTATTCCGCCTGTTCAGACATTCCATACAGTCCTTCCGCCGAATTCCTCCACTCAGTCCTTCTACTTATTCTTTCCACTCAAACCTTCCATTTCAGTCCTTCCACTCAAAACTTCCATTCAGTCCTTCCATGTGTTCCTTCTGCTCAAACCTTCCTTTTATTCCTTGCACTCAGACCTTCCATTCAGTCCTTCCACTCAAACCTTCTATTTATTCCATTCACTCAAACCTTCCATTACGTCTTTCAACTCAGACCTTCCATTCAGTCCTTACACTCAATCCTTCCACTCAGTCCTTCCACTCAACCTTCCATTCAGTACTTCCACTCAATCCTTCCATTCAATCTTTCCAATCAAACCTTCCACTCAAGCCTTCCATTCAGTTTTTCCACTTAGTCCTTCCACTCAAACGTTCCATTCAATACTTCCACTCAAACCTTCCATTCAGTCCTTCCAATCAAACCTTCCATTCAGTCCTGTCACTCAAACCTTTCATTCAGTCCTTTCACACAATCCTTCCATTTATTCCTTCTACTCACACCATTCATTCAATCCTTCCACTCAAAACCTTTCATTCAATCTTTCCACTCAAACCTTCCACTCAATCCTTCCACTCAAACCTTCCATTCAGTTTTTCCACTTAGTCCTTCCACTAAAACTTTCCATTCAATCCTTCCACTCAAACCTTCCATTCAGTCCTTCCATTCAAACCTTCCATTCAGTCCTGTCACTCAAACCTTTCATTCAGTCCTTTCACACAATCCTTCCATTTATTCCTTCTACTCAAACCATTCATTCAGTCCTTCCACTCAAACCTTTCATTCAATCTTTCCACTCAAACCTTCCATTCAATCCTTCCACTCAATCCTTCCCCTCAAACCTTCCATTCAATCCTTCCATTCTGTCCTTCCTCTCAATCCTTCCATTCAGTACTTCCATTCAATCCTTCCATTGAGTCCTTCCACTAAAACCTTCTATTCAGTTCTTAGATTTAATCCTTCCACTCAAATCTTCCACTCAATCCTTCCACTCAAACTTTCCACTCAGTTCTTCCACTCATTCCTTCTATTCAATCCTTCCATTCAATTCTTCCCCTGCCCTTCCACTCAGCCCTTCTACTCAAACCTTCTACTCAGTCCTTCCATTCAGCCCTTCCATTCAGCCCTTCCACTCAATCCGTCCACTCAGACCCTCCACTCAGCCCTTCCACTCAGCCCTACCACCATTCAGCCCTTCCATCCAGCCCTTCCACTCAGTCCTTCCATTCATCCCTTCCATTCAATTCTTCCACTCAATCCTTCCATTCAGCCCTTCCACATAGTTCTTCCACTCAATCCTTCCACTCAATCCTTCCATTCAACTCATTTAATCAATACTTCCACTCAATCCTTTCACTCAGTCCTTCTACTCAATCCTTCCATTCAGTTTTTCCATTCAATCTTTAAACTCAATCCTTTTATTCAATCCTTCCACTCAGTCCTTTCATTCAGCCCTTCCACTCAATCATTCTACTCAATCCTTTCACTCAATCATTTCATTCAGCCATTCCAGTCAATCCTTCCACTAAATCATTCCATTCATTCCTTCCACTCAGTCCTTCCACTCAATCCTTTCATTCAGCCCTTCCACTCAATAATTCCTATCAATCCTTCCACTGAATCCTTCCATTTAATTATTCTATTCAGCCCTTCCACTCCATCTTTCTATTCATTACTTCCACTCAGTCTTTCCATTCAATTCTTCCACTCAATCCTTCCACTTAATTCTTCCACTCAATTCTTTCACTCAGTACTTCCACTCAGCCCTTCCACTCATCCCTTCTATTCAATCTTTTTATTAAATCTTTCCACTCAGTCGTTCCACTCAATCCTTCCACTCAATCCTTGCACTTAGTCCTTCCCCTCAATCCTTCCTCTCAATCCTTCCTCTCAGTCCTTCCACTCCATCCTTCCATTCATTCCTTTGTTTCAGTCCTTCCACTCAATCCTTCCACTCAGTCCTTCCACTCAGTGCTTTCACTCAGTCCTTCCACTCAGTTTCTTTTCAGTCGGTCCACTCAGTCCGTCCATTCAGTCGGTCCACTCAGTCCGTCCATTCAGTCGGTCCACTCAGTCCGTCCATTTAGTCGTTCCACTCAGTCCTTCCGCTCAGTCCTTCCGCTCAGTCCTTCCATTCAGTCCATCCATTGAGTCCTTCCACTCAGTCCTTCCGCTGAATCCTTCCACACAGTCCTTCTATTTAGTTGGTCCAATCAGTACGTCCATTCAGGCCGTTCATTCAATCGTTCCCTTCATTCACTACTCGTCTTTCTATCAGACCATAATTGTTTATGGTCAGTGTAGCATAAACCCCCTTTATCATCGATTCTCTGTAAACCTGGTGTTGTCAGTAATCAAAAGCAGCCAGTTCCGGGGTACTGGGTACATTTTTCTCCTGGCTTCAGAAAAAAAAAAAAAACTTTATGCGATCTAGGATTTACCTGGTGCTATTAGTGAAATTAAGTGCCATTTTTATTTTACTTTAGTGCAGTTCGAACTTACACAGTTTTGGATGTAGCCCGCGAGAAAGCATTTTCCTGTCGTCACTGCTTCGTGGTTGTGTGTTTGTCATGTTCGTATTGTGGTTACTTTATCGAATAGCTGTCAGTTCCAAATTTAGCTGCAGCTATCCCACTGTCAGTCTCAAATTTAGCTGTAACAGCCAACGCTGGAAACGGGGATAATGCTAACGCCAAGGTAGTATTCCTCAGAGATTCCGTATGATTCTAAACTACCCCAAAGAACCATCAAAATAATTAATTAGACAGACTGTCAGAAGCGCTAATGGACACCAGCTATAAATTTAACAGAGCGAAAGTGAAGTGGATTCCTGTCCGTAACAAACAAAATAAAAAACAAAATAAAAACAAACAAAAAAACACAGAAGGCAGATAGACTTGCTTGGGGGAATAAAATTCAAACTAAGGACAGCGCAGCTTACGAAGAGATTAAAAGGTAGACACAAAAATAGTTTCAGTGAAAAATGACATAGGAGTCAGATGTAACAGATGCGTATTACTCTTTGTCAAAAAGAGATCAAGTGATAATTTTCAGATTGAGAACTGGCTATTGCAGACTCAAACCATTTGCCGAATAAATTAATAATCAGACACATAGATATGTGTGTCTTTGAGGGGAAGACAGAACAAAAAACTTGTAGACCATGTCCTCAAGAATGTCGACTTTACAAGAAGAGCTGACTGACAGCAAAATATATATCTTCTACGTTCATAAATTCCACATCAACTTATACCTTCCACATCCACTCATAAACTCTACATCCATTCATAAATTCCACATCAACTTATACCTTCCACATCCACTCATAAATTCTACATCCATTCATAAATTCCACATCAACTTATACCTTCCACATCCACTCATAAATTCCACATCCACTTATACCTTCCACATCCACTCATAAATTCTACATCCACTCATAAATTCTACATCCACTCATAAATTCTATACCCACTCATAAATTCTACATTCACTCATAAATTATGCATCCACTCACACCTTATCCATCCACTCATAAATTCTACATCCACTCACACCTTATCCATCCACTCATAAATTCTTCATCCGTTCATAAATTCTACATCCACTCATAAATTCTACATCCACTCATAAATTCTACATCCACTCATAAATTCTATACCCACTTATAAATTCTACATTCACACATAAATTCTACATCCACTCACAACTTATCCATCCACTCATAAATTCTACATCCACTCACAACTTATCCATCCACTCACAACTTATCCATCCACTCATACATTCTACATTTACGTATAAATTCTACATCCACTCACTCCGTATCCATCCACTCATAAATTCTACATCCACTCATACCTTATCTGTCCACTCATAAATTCTACTTTGATTCATAAATTCTACATGCACTCACACCTTATCCATGCACTTAAAAATTCTACATCCGCTCACACCTTATCCACCCACTCAATGATTCTACATCCACTCACTCCTTATCCATCCACTCATAAATTCTACATCCACTCACTGTTTATCTATTCACTCATAAATTCTACATCCACTCACACCTAATCCGTCCACTCATAAATTCTACTTTCATTCATAAATTCTACATCCACTCACACCTTATCCATGCACTTATAAATTCTACATTCGCTCACACCTTATTTATCCACTCGAAAATTTTACATCCACTCACACCTTATCCATCCACTCATAAATTCTACATTCACGTATAAATTCTACATCCACTCACTCCTTATCAATCCAATCATAAATTCTACATCCACTCACACCTTATCCGTCCACTCATAAATTCTACATCCACGTATAAATTCTACATCCACTCACTCCTTATCCATGCACTTAAAAATTCTACATCCGCTCACACCTTATCCATCCACTCAATGATTCTACATCCACTCACTCCTTATCCATCCACTCATAAATTCTACATCCACGTATAAATTCTACATGCACTCACACCTTTTCCATGCACTTAAAAATTCTACATCCGCTCACACCTTATCCATCCACTCAATGATTCTACATCCACTCACTCCTTATCCATCCACTCATAAATTCTACATCCACTCACTGTTTATCCATTCACTCATAAATTCTACATCCACTCACACCTAATCCGTCCACTCATAAATTCTACTTTCATTCATAAATTCTACATCCACTCACACCTTATCCATGCACTTATAAATTCTACATTCGCTCACACCTTATCTATCCACTCGAAAATTTTACATCCACTCACACCTTATCCATCCACTCATAAATTCTACATTCACGTATAAATTCTACATCCACTCACTCCTTATCAATCCACTCATAAATTCTACATCCACTCACACCTTATCCATCCACTCATAAATTCTACATCCACGTATAAATTCTACATCCACTCACTCCTTATCTATCTACTCATAAATTATACATCCACTCACACCTTATCCATGCACTTATAAATTCCACACCCACTCACACCTTATCCATCCACACATAAATTCTACAACCACGTATACATTCTACATCCACTCACTCTTTATCCATCCACTCTTAAATTCTACATTAAACTCACACCTTATCCATGCACTTATAAATGCTACATCCACTCACACCTTATCCATGCACTTATAAATTCTACATCCACTTACGCCTTATCCATCCGCTCATAAATTCTACATCCACTCAAGCTTTATCCATCCACTCATAAATTCTATATCCACTCACACCTTATCCACCCACTCATAAATTCTACATCCACTTATAATAAATTCTACAACCACTTACACTTTATCCTGCCATTCATATATTATATATCCACTTACACTTTATCCATCCATTCATAAATTCTACATCCACTCACACCTTATCCATTCACTCATAAATTCTACATCCACTCACACCTTATCCATCCACTCATAAATTCTAACATCCACTCATAAATTCTACATCCGCTCAAAAATTATAAATTCTCTCATAAAATCTACATCACTCATAAATTCTATATCCACTCATAAATTCTATATTCTCTCATAAATTCTATATCCTCTCATAAATTCTGCATCCACTCATAAATTATATATCCTGTCATAAATTCTACATCCTCTCATAAATTCTACATCCACTCATAAATTCTACATCCGCTCATAAATTTTAAATCCACTCATAAATTCCAAATCCTCTCGTAAATTCTACATCCACTCATACATTTCATATCCAAGCGTACATTCTACTTCCTCACATAAAATCGACAGCCACTAATACACCTCTTAATCTGTTACCTGATCGAACAAAAGTCGGCCAAATATGAGAACGCTTCCAGGAGACGAGGGATTGAGCCTAAAAAACAAAGCAAAAAAAAAATACTCAAGGTAGTATACCAGTCCATAGTCATAGCGTTGTTTCGGAAACTAAAATTGGGCACTCCCCGCGAAGCTTCGCTAGCAGCAGGGGTAAGGAAGAAGAGAAGTGCCAGAACTCGTGCAAACAATTGGCCACGGTTATCTTATCTTGAGTGTGCTATAGTGTTTGTATCTCGCGACAAAGTTATCGGGTCCATGAATTGAAACATGGTAGAGTGCGCTCCTTGTTACCCAGCTGTAAATGAGTACCAGACTCTGCTCTTGAGTTAGGGAAGACAAAGGCAGCGAAGAAGGACGCTGGTTACCCTACCTCATAAAAAGCTGGCCCTAGTGTGATAAATTCTCGAAAACTTCTCTCCCTAACGCCAGAATCTGTTATACTTCCTTTATCTTATTATCTTGCCTAACCATCACACCTGGTCCTCTCACAGAAAGGTAACGGCGAAATGGGTGAACATGTTTGAAAGAGATTGTGCAGACCTGATAATTATCCCAGCCGACCGCCCATTTGGCTTATATTTAAAACCGCGTTGACGTAAAACATTTGAATAACACCAGACGACAGTTCTGCACCTTGACCATTAACCCGTTGAGTTTATTCTACCTGAGCAGTCAAAACTCTTGTAAAATCTTCTCTGTTTTGTGTTAAACCGTGGTAAAAAAAATTATCACTTGACAACCGCATTCAATTCGAGAACATGCAGACATACACGTCAAAGCAGTGGGCGGGGAAAAAAATAACACCCAACATCTCAACATTTCCGCATGTGTAGCACGTGTAGACGAATCAACGTCATTACTGGAGCTTATTTTGTTGATTCTGAACGAAGTTACTTAACATTTGTGTAAATTTTTCAAAAAGAATTGTAATTTATGCTTGTTTCGTTTCAGTAAATGTAATTAAACTTTTTAATACAGAACTTAATCATTGTTTTCACGGGATTACATTCCCCCTCCTTTTCCTCTCCCTTTGCAAGGGAAACAATCACACCACCAAAACATATAATTGAATATGTGTGATTAAATTACATTTTATTCAACTTGTTGTCAACATTATTTTAATAATAGAATAAGTGTTACATTGTGTATCATAGGTTTTTTTTATTTTAGTGATGAAAAATATCCCGTTCAATCTCTGATAGGTTATAATTAGAATATAAAGTGTTTTAAATTCCAAATAAGATGAAAAACTGACTGCCGATACAGGAAAATGGCATCATAACTGTCAAATCAATGTAAATATCCAATTTTGCTTGTATGTTAAAAACAAAAACGAGATTTAAAAAAAACACGAGATAAAACAGAACAAAACTAAACAAAAACACCAAACAAAAATAATATTCAGAGGTAGGGGTATAAAGGCCTGGTGTTTCCAGTTAGATATTTAATTGACTTTAACTTGCCACAAGTCATATGTATTGTAAGAACATCATCAGACCTTCACTTTCCCATTTACTATATATTAACATTTGTTCGTGTTAAGTACTGTTTGACTAAATTATACAGTTCCCTAGGTCTGTCTATTCTTAACAACTCTTCTATATTTATAGGTAAATTTGATGCCTGCATTCAGGTGCATAGTATAATATAATAACTTCTTTCATGTTAAAAACCTTGAAGTTGTTTTCTTTCTTCTGAATATCCTATCCCTGATCTTCCATTCCGGAAAAAAATAATTTACGTAATCATCCTTGTTCGTTAGCATATCCTTATTATGTGGGTTCTTTTTGTATTCCCTGGAGTTGTTGGTATTCTGGGCCGTACTTGTTAGAACATTAATTATTTCATGTTTATATTTGACGTATTTATATGTTCGTTGCCTTGAGTAGTTTGTGCTTTTGTTTGTGTTTTTAATTAGCTCCCATATTCCTTTATAAACACATGGGATAATTGTGAGTGCTAGCTGTTGTGTTTTCTGTGCGGGAATTCCCGGAGGAAGACAGGTAGGGGGAGATCACTGAACACACGGAGAAGAGACCTTGAGACAAACATGAAGAACACATGGGGAGATCGTGTGCTGATGGCACGGGACAGGTGTTCCCAAACGTTTTTGATTCCCTCCCCCTCATGGAATCCCTTAATCCTTAATATACCCAGACCAAACAAATAAATAAAAAGGAAGTGATTAACGAGGAGCAATAAGTTAACATTACCTTTTTATTGAACTGGTAGCATTCATTAATGGAAAGGATGTGGCTCATGAGCGTTAACAAAGGCATTGATACTTGGTTGGAGATTGGTAAGTTTTAGTCGTAAGTCATCACGCTTCTCCAGCGAGAGTCTATTCCTTTGCTTTAATAAAACTACATTTGCATGGATAAAACCAGCTTCAGCCATGTACGAACTTGGAAATGTAAGTAGAAAGGCTCAACTGCTACAAAAAAAAAAAAAAAAAAAAAAAAAGCTTGGCGGTATTTTGAAGTAGTATATACATTGCTCCAATAGTCACTGAGACTTGTATGTTTTAACAAGGATTTATCTTCGAGATCCACACACATGAGTTTATACTGCAGGTGAAATTTATTGACTGCATTTTCTGTTTCTACAATGAACGGCGCAACAGTCCAGTGAAGTACATGCATTTACTCCAGGTCTTCGAAACATACTTAAAGATCTTCCCTTAAATATCAAGGTGGTTTATGACAAAATATGAAACAAACATTAAACCGCCCACACAAACACTTCCAGATGTAAAATTGAGTCACAGCAGGCTTTGGTATTTGTTATATGACTGTCAACTTTCGAAGCCAAAAGTTTAATCGACCCCCGATCGACTCTCTGGCGGTAGATATCGACAACTTCGGGGACCCCTGGTTTAGGGTAACACATGTGTAAACACGTAAATAAAGAGAGTGTAATAGGATAATGTATTAATTTACAAAAAATATCCCCGCACCCCTTGACAAGCTTCTCGCACCCCCCTGGGCATACGCGTACCCCATGTTGGTAAACCTCCTGGTCTTATCATCATTAGCTGACATCTCCACATCGAAGATCGGCTGCAATAGATCTCCAACGTCGTATGTCTCTTGTCTTGATGAGTTTGAGTTTGAGAGTTTGAGTTTGAATCCCTGGGCGCGAGTTATCCACTCTTTTGCCCTTTAGGGGACGAGTTATTCACTCATTCATACCCTTGAGCCAGTTATGAGAGGTGAGGTGTGGGCTTTGTTTCAACCCCAAGGGAGCATCCTAGACTCAGTGGTATGGTACACCAGGCCCATTTTGGCGTGCGTGCGATACCAAGAGGTTTGACACTCTCTACCCGGTGCAGGGGGGTTATATCTCTGAGACAAGACTGACACGAGCAATCAGTCACCGGCCATGGCACGAGCAGCCAGACAGCATAGTGGCGCCACCATATGGCTGTCAATAGTGGGCTTTCTTGCAACCCCAGGGAGCATCCTGTACTCAGAAGCATAATGCACCAGTCCCACTTTGGAGTGTGTGAGATGTTCCGAGGTTTGATGGCTTTCTACCCTGCAAAGGGAGTTGTATCTTCGAGACAAGGAGCGGTCTTGGGCTTTGTTGCAACCCCAGGGAACCTCTTGTCGGGTAGCGAAGGTGCAATGCCACGAGAAAAGAGGTTCTCTACCCTGCAAAGGGGGTTATATCTCCGAGACAAGACGTATCGAGGGAACGGCGCAGCCAGCACCGAGCCTCTACCACTGCCGAGCTGCATTACCAAGAAGAAACAAGCTCTGGCCCACCTGAACTGGGAGGACCCGGCAACCAGGACCACACAGTCTCGATAGGACACTGCTTTGTTCATTAATGGCGTAGCAGCGACCGAGCCTCTACCACTGTCAAATGACGTTATCTAGACGGACACAGACACATAGCTTGATGGAACACTTTTATAGACTCCTGTCCATCCATTGATGTTATCTTTGTAGCGCTGTCTACCTCTTGCACGTTTGCCTTCAACTCTTCCTTCTAGTACGGTCTTCAGTATGTTGTTATGTCTTTTTAGTCTATTTATAGGGCTTACATATTTTAGCTGTCTAATTTTGATCTCCTTCATTTTCTGTTTATTCCTAGGTTTTCTATGACCTCTTTATTTGTTTCCTTCTCTTTCCATGAGACGTGTCCTATCCTTCTATATATATATCCACATGTCAAATGCTTCATCGAGACAATCTCTAAAGAAAGTACTATGAAATTAGCTGGCATAACCAGAATCTAAAGTGGAAAATGGCTCTAGTTAGCGAAAATTGTCCACGAAAAGTGGTAAATACCCTCCGAGAGTGAACAGTCGTGCGCGCTTCGCGAGAAAGTGATAAATATCACGAGCGGTCGCAAAAATGTCACAGCAAAGGTGAAAGTGTCAGGACAGAGTGGGCAGTGAACCAGAGTGGGAAGTGTCCACAGACAGAGGACATTGTCGCCTGTCACGTGAGAGCGAACATTACTTCGAGACTAGAGAGTGGGGAGGGTCCCCTAAGGGTAAAATGTGCCCCCCCCCTCCCCCAGTAATAGAAGAGTCCACCTACCCTTCTCGAAAGAAGTTGTGGTAAAACAAACAGATATTTCTAGTACTTTCACCATCCGGTATAGTCTGTGTTTTTAATAGGCGCAATTTACACTGTGTCAGATACACGATATTGTGGTGAAGTGGGATGTTATAAATATTTATAGGGGACTTAGTGTACTGACTGAGATCAGCTGTGAAGGTATCTATATCTATTAAAAGTAGTGTATTATAGATAACCTTACTTGCTACCACATATCTCTTATCTCAGTCAGAATTATTCTGGAATAGTGTGATGCTACGTTATGTGTCTAGGGTATGAGTATGGTGAAGTGTAAGTCACAACAACAGACAGATAAACAATTTAATTTAATCCACTACTCTTAACAACACTGTGACACTCACATACATATAACACTCTATGAGAATATCTTAAAGGAGTCACTCGTAACGGTTCAAATAACAATATGTATTCATTACTAGCATGAATGAATATGTGTCCTGATTCAACTACAAGGGAACCAGGAATCACAATCAATTTAAATTACAAGTTATGTACAGAATGTATTTAATATGAATATTGTAGTGACATATATTATTACAAATGTTCTATGTGTGTCAGTTGTGTAGTAGTAAAATGAGGTAATACTGGTTTTGTTTTGTTCAAGCTCTGTTGGTATTTGTCATCATGACTTCAATAGTTTGTCTTTAGGGACCAGTATTGGAGATGTTCACAGTTCCTGATTTTAAGACAAGTAAATTCCCCTCTGAATAGTATTTTTATAAAGTTATTTCAAGATGAGGGGGCATAATGTTGAGCTCAGCTGGCCAACTCTGCTTATCTTGAGTGATGGCGGCAGGAGAGGACTCCTCTGCTCGAATTCTCCTCTGGGCTCAGGAGACACCTCACTGATAGCTAAAAAGACCAAGGAGTATGCTGTCCGACACTGGATTCAGCAAATCTCTGACCAGATGCTGCTCAGTACCATCAAGACCACTGTCCCTGAAATCAAGAAGGATGTACCTTCTACTTCATAACTAATTTATATTCTCTTTTACACTGATCACAATACAGCACAAACATTGAGTTCAGAGCATTAGGCCAAGTGTCAGCTTCATTTGAAATACTTTATTCCAGTATTACCCTTCTTAATGGTTACTACGCCTCTGCACTTCCAGCATTATTTCTTTCTAGACAATCATCCAGGTGTCAGTGTACTGTTTGGCCATTCCATGCCGTTTTACTTCTCTCCGACACCCTCTGTTCAGGCTGGAGCATTACAGGCTTTACCTCACGTTGGCCACTGAACTACACATATATATACAGGCATAAATCAACAATTCACATTCAATTTTCATTAAAAGATATTAAATGGTTCAAGCTTACCACAATTCATACGAATAACACAGATACGTTGATTAGCAATGAATTCTGGCACAAACTGGCACAAACTTCCATCTGCCTATGTTCCAGGCTTTTAATTTAGCCAAATATATGCTGGCTTCAACGCACTGATGCTTTATCAAGCTATTTTAAACAAGTGGTCTCGAACTAACGCTCCCAAGTGTGTATATCAGCGAGACTGGCCAATGAGCCACGTTTCGACAAGTGTTTGAAAAAATGTTACCTTTTCCCGTCTCCCCTAACAACCAAGATAGTATTTATAGCCTGACCAATCGTGGTTAGGCTTTCATTTGTTGCGCTCCAATCAATTTGGAGTTTACATGGTAGGCTATTTATGTAACGTAAGGTTTTTTTCAAAACACGTTATAAAAAATTTTATGAGCAGAAATGATTTCATGCTGTCAGGCAGCCTCACTATTTTATTTTGGGTATAATTTATTAATTCCTGGACTATTGGCGTAACGTTTTACATATTATTTGTCAGCAAGCCCTAAGGAACCCAATAATACTAATTTAAAGGAGCTACGTGGCTGCGTTCAAAATATGCAATTTCTTCTACCTCCTGTTTGGAAGATGTGCTGTCTGGGTACTGTTATGTGTTCAAACGTAAACCCATCTATTGTTATCTTTTCTAATAAGAGTCTGTTATGATTTATAAACCTAACTCTGGGAAAGGGTAGTGTATTTTATCACTGTCCGTCTGAAAAAGTTAGTGCTTGTAGACTTACACGCGTGATGCCAGCATTTGTATATCGCGCGTCGCGTGTTGCATGCGTTCCTGATTTTCAGCCCTCCCCTCTCGCTATCCTTTTGTCCATCTGTTCGTTCGTTTTGGTAACGTAATGTGATAGGGTGGGCGAGAAGATGATGATGATGATGTATTGTGATGTGTGATCACTCTCTTGCTACACTCGCACCGACCCGAACAACAATAAAACTCTTGATTCTAGAGGCAGGGACTATATTTATTTTTACAGCCCATTCAGTGACAAAGCAAACATTAAACAAATAAACTAGCGAACATAACACCAAACCAAACAAACAAAACACCCAACAGTGCCCGATGCTAATCTGAAGAAGCAAACAAAGCACAGAATAGTTAAAATCATAATATAATACTGAATGAGAAACACCACGCTCTCACCTGTCAAACTGTCCTACGCCGCCACCTGACACACTCAACTATCACACACACACACACACACACTCATGTGTGTCATCCAATGCGACTAGTAAGGTGTTGTGCGTGGGGCTGGCAATCTCACCATGTAACACAGGTTGCTACGGAAACCACTACTGCAAGAGCACACACTCAGCTATCACACACACACACACACACATGCATGTCGTCCAAATGAGACTAGTAAGGTGTTGTGCGTGGGGCTGGCAATCTCACCATGTAACACAGGTTGCTACGGAAACCACTACTGCAAGAGCACACACTCAGCTATCACACACACACACACACTCATGCATGTCGTCCAATGAGACTAGTAAGGTGTTGTGCGTGGGGCTGGCAATCTCACCATGTAACACAGATTGCTACCGAAACACTACTGCCCTAGCATATGAATACTTAATATGGAGGCAAACCACACTGTTGGCCCCATGCTCCCTCAGGAGCGGAGAAGAGAAATATATACCTTGAAGTGAGCCCACGTGCTCTCACAACCATTCCTCACATAACCATAATTAAATAATCATAAAATGGACATAAAATAATATTCAATTATATGTACAACAAATACTCTCAATAACGAGAATAAACCACCACCTCACAACTGGTCTATCTCAATATTCGTTACTGCATTCGGAAGCATGTCGTATGTGACGACTGGTGCGACTGAGAATCTCATCACACGAAACACATCGTTACCGAAACAAATCACTGCCATAGCATAAAAATGCTTCTTGTCGGCTTGTGATAGACACCAGCCACATTGGTGTTTCCATGCTCCGCCGGGAGCAACCAGAGAAACACATGTCTCAACAAAGGAGTGGCCTCGCGCTCTCCAGAAATCTAAATACATATTCTCACCTCACAGTAACCCATTAAATATATACAGTAGAATTATGATAAGTAGGCTATCGTGAAATACACTCAATTACTTTTACATTAGAAAAATAAAATATAATTATTCTCGACTTAAACCAAACTGGAACTAAATACACAACGTGTCACATGGCGTAACATTATAGGTTTACCACGCGGGGCGTGTTATTCGCCGCTTTTTATACAGTCCTCGCCACGTGGCTACAATCTTGCTATTGTTAATCTTATCTACATTCCCGTGAAATAGCTTCATACTATATCTGCCTTTCTGATAACATTTCTGTCCAGTTTCATGTATAAAATACTCTCCTACTAAATTTGCCCGGTCTGATGGATGAAATACTTGATACTAAATTCTCACATCTGGATTTAGGCTTTGCGTGCCTAATAAAACCTATCAAACATTATTTTCACTCATCTATCATTCTTCAAGACTAAATCATAATGTCCTAAAAAGACATTTCCTTTGGAAACACATCTATCTATTTCACTAAACATTAAAACAGACTCGTGCTGAATATAATTCTAGAATTATATAAAATTAATTCTAATTTAAATTAACTCACGTGCTCAATGCATTTACAGTTTGGCTCTGTCGTCTGTTCTCTCTGGCGGCTGATACTAGGAAAGGTCCGCTGGTAGCTCGCTATCTCTTTTTATAGGCACTAGGCTAATCACTCACTTTACTGCGCTAGGCGTATTAATCTTGACTACTTAAATATCACACGCGATTATCGCTTAGGAATAGCGAAAACACAAATAAAACCTACAGCTATTTAATATAACACAATTCTACACCACAACTTAATTTAAATGCATTATTATGGCATTTTCATCAATCTTCTACTTCAGATTTTTCACAACCCAGGCTCGCGCCGTCACGTGATCTGACAGTCACGTGGGCCGACCGAAAATATATGGGCGACAAACATGCCTTGAACTGAAGTGGGGGTGGGGCCTCAGGGGTGTCTTCCCGGCCCATCACATATCTCCCTCCTGATTTTGTTGTCGTCCCGACAACATCACCACCTCTGGCGCTTCGATCGTAGCCTCTTAGATCGTTGGTGCTGCGTATGACTCTTTCTCTGCGGCGATGCTTTAGGCTGAGCTTCTGTCATCGGTACAACCCGGCTGGGGACTGTCTTGGTCGACATGTCCCTAGTTGTGCTTTGTCGGGCTGGCAGTTGCTGTGGTCTAGAAGATTCGCCTACTTGTGCCGCGTCGCTGCTGGCTTGTGACATCTGCTTGCCAGTGCATGTAGCTGTCGAATCTGTAGGGGGATCGCTCTTGACGTGTTCTGCACTCATTTTGTGTGGACGGTGGCTTACATTCCCCACAGTCTGCTTTTGATGAGTCTCCTCTGCTGAACCTTGATTTGCACTCCCTCCTATCTGCTTAGGACGGGTTTCCTCCCCTAGACGACGCGTAATTTTCTCGGCGCCCTTAGTGTGACAGTTGTCGTGGCCATCTCTTGGCTTGTGCCCTAAAGGCAACCTGGCTGTGGCAGTCCGTCTAGGGAAAGAGCTTCTTGAGGGACAGGCGGCTATCAAATGTTCAGTTGACTTGCATCCAAAGCATCTTTTCAGGAGCGGGCCTTGTGGGCACTTGGCTGCCATGTGGCCTGAGAACTCACCACAATTATAGCACCTTATCTTTCTGGGCTTCCTCTGTGCCATGGGTCGCTTTCTGCTGCCCTTACACTCTTGACCGCCAATGCCGCATACATAAATTGCTTCCATGCCCTGGACCGATGGTTTGCTGTCAAACTCTACTCTCTCATTTCTCGCCAGACTCCGGAATCCCTTTCTGAAGATCTTGGTCTGATGTACAAATACATCAATACCTCCATCATCTGGCGTGATGAATCCCCATCCCCTGCGGACACTGTACCACTTGCAAACTCCTTTTCGCCTTGTCGGTGCAGCTGCACTGGTCGGTACTGTCAGCTCACTGCTTTCGTTAACAACAGCTTGACTCTCACATACCAGAACATGCACCTCCTCGTCGTGCTTTGGCTGTTCCCGTGGACACACCTCCTTGTCTTGCGTTGGCTGTTCCCGCAGACACACCTCCTCGTTGTGCTTTGGCTGCTTCCGCGGCTGGCATGGTGCTCTCTTTCTCTGCACCTCCTCTTGTGCTGGCGAACTGGACTCTGACATCTGTGCTATCTGGGATTTTAGGAAGGATAACTCTGCTCTGAGTGCCTCCTCCTCCTTCTTAACTTCTGCACTTGCTATCTGGACCCGTGTCTCAGGCTTTTTACTTCCACCATAAACAGCATATTCCCAAGGGAAATTCCTGTTCACCTCACTGACTTGTGGTTGCTCGCTGTAGGCTTTTTTTACAATTTCCAGTAACTTCTCAGGGCTGGCCTTGGCTCCACCTTGTATCCGTAACTCTCTAGATACCATTGGTGTAACGTTGTTCCATATCATGTCTAACTTGTCTTCTGCGCAAAAAGGCGCCACCTTCCACGCGGCTTCCACATCCTCCACAAACTCTTGCCAAGTGGGTCTCCCCTCTCCACTAAATAACCTTATCTCTGGCTCCTCCACGTACAGTACCTTCATATGCGCATTAGCCATCTTGCTGCAGGAATGCACTGCTGGGTGTTTACACTATTTGTTCGTTCGCTGTTTGCTCGGTGTCACTGTCTGCCTTATCCTGCCGACGACGCCAATTGTGATAGGGTGGGCGAGAAGATGATGATGATGATGTATTGTGATGTGTGATCACTCTCTTGCTACACTCGCACCGACCCGAACAACAATAAAACTCTTGATTCTAGAGGCAGGGACTATATTTATTTTTACAGCCCATTCAGTGACAAAGCAAACATTAAACAAATAAACTAGCGAACATAACACCAAACCAAACAAACAAACAAAACACCCAACAGTGCCCGATGCTAATCTGAAGAAGCAAACAAAGCACAGAATAGTTAAAATCATAATATAATACTGAATGAGAAACACCACGCTCTCACCTGTCAAACTGTCCTACGCCGCCACCTGACACACTCAACTATCACACACACACACACACACTCATGTGTGTCATCCAATGCGACTAGTAAGGTGTTGTGCGTGGGGCTGGCAATCTCACCATGTAACACAGGTTGCTACGGAAACCACTACTGCAAGAGCACACACTCAGCTATCACACACACACACACACATGCATGTCGTCCAAATGAGACTAGTAAGGTGTTGTGCGTGGGGCTGGCAATCTCACCATGTAACACAGGTTGCTACGGAAACCACTACTGCAAGAGCACACACTCAGCTATCACACACACACACTCATGCATGTCGTCCAATGAGACTAGTAAGGTGTTGTGCGTGGGGCTGGCAATCTCACCATGTAACACAGATTGCTACCGAAACACTACTGCCCTAGCATATGAATACTTAATATGGAGGCAAACCACACTGTTGGCCCCATGCTCCCTCAGGAGGAGCGGAGAAGAGAAATATATACCTTGAAGTGAGCCCACGTGCTCTCACAACCATTCCTCACATAACCATAATTAAATAATCATAAAATGGACATAAAATAATATTCAATTATATGTACAACAAATACTCTCAATAACGAGAATAAACCACCACCTCACAACTGGTCTATCTCAATATTCGTTACTGCATTCGGAAGCATGTCGTATGTGACGACTGGTGCGACTGAGAATCTCATCACACGAAACACATCGTTACCGAAACAAATCACTGCCATAGCATAAAAATGCTTCTTGTCGGCTTGTGATAGACACCAGCCACATTGGTGTTTCCATGCTCCGCCGGGAGCAACCAGAGAAACACATGTCTCAACAAAGGAGTGGCCTCGCGCTCTCCAGAAATCTAAATACATATTCTCACCTCACAGTAACCCATTAAATATATACAGTAGAATTATGATAAGTAGGCTATCGTGAAATACACTCAATTACTTTTACATTAGAAAAATAAAATATAATTATTCTCGACTTAAACCAAACTGGAACTAAATACACAACGTGTCACATGGCGTAACATTATAGGTTTACCACGCGGGGCGTGTTATTCGCCGCTTTTTATACAGTCCTCGCCACGTGGCTACAATCTTGCTATTGTTAATCTTATCTACATTCCCGTGAAATAGCTTCATACTATATCTGCCTTTCTGATAACATTTCTGTCCAGTTTCATGTATAAAATACTCTCCTACTAAATTTGCCCGGTCTGATGGATGAAATACTTGATACTAAATTCTCACATCTGGATTTAGGCTTTGCGTGCCTAATAAAACCTATCAAACATTATTTTCACTCATCTATCATTCTTCAAGACTAAATCATAATGTCCTAAAAAGACATTTCCTTTGGAAACACATCTATCTATTTCACTAAACATTAAAACAGACTCGTGCTGAATATAATTCTAGAATTATATAAAATTAATTCTAATTTAAATTAACTCACGTGCTCAATGCATTTACAGTTTGGCTCTGTCGTCTGTTCTCTCTGGCGGCTGATACTAGGAAAGGTCCGCTGGTAGCTCGCTATCTCTTTTTATAGGCACTAGGCTAATCACTCACTTTACTGCGCTAGGCGTATTAATCTTGACTACTTAAATATCACACGCGATTATCGCTTAGGAATAGCGAAAACACAAATAAAACCTACAGCTATTTAATATAACACAATTCTACACCACAACTTAATTTAAATGCATTATTATGGCATTTTCATCAATCTTCTACTTCAGATTTTTCACAACCCAGGCTCGCGCCGTCACGTGATCTGACAGTCACGTGGGCCGACCGAAAATATATGGGCGACAAACATGCCTTGAACTGAAGTGGGGGTGGGGCCTCAGGGGTGTCTTCCCGGCCCATCACAGTAATATAATTAATGTTAGGATTAATTTAGGTCATTATGCAGTCTCTCAATGTTTTTCTTAGAAATGCAGCACACGTTTCATTGAAGAAGGCGGGTAATAATACAGTAAGCTTTTATATCAACGTGAAAGCGTTACAATTTGCAGACGAAGCAGAAAACAAGGGGGATTTCGAGTACATTCTTTGTGACAGCACTGTTATTTTACCATTGCTCTTCTCTTTATTAATTTTATTTGTTAGGCTTCATATTTACCTAATAATTTATATATGTGGATTAGAATATTTCATGACACCTCCCCTCTTAAAACAGACATTATATGTCAGTCCTTTATTCTATATACACATATAGAAATTTATTATTATTTCTGGGGTTTACGGTGATTCTCATCACACGGATGGCGGCTTAAAAAATCCGCTCCCAGATTGGTTTTTCCAGATATATATTCAATGCTAAAATTATATGGAGCCAGAAGCAAAGACCATCGGAGTAACCTAGAGTTCTCATGCTTAGCCTGTGCTAAAAACGATAAAGGTTTGTGGTCAGTTTGCAACTTAAATGCCTTCCCATATAGATAAATATTGAATTTCTTTATTGCCCATATTACTGCAAGACATTCCTTTTCGCTAGTTGAGTAGTTGATTTCAGCTTTATTCAACTTTCTGCTAGCATATGCCACTGGGCTTAATTCCCCATCCAATGCATCTGATTTCTGTAGTAAAGTTGCACCTAACCCAATATTACTTGCATCCGTCCTTACTATGAATTCTTGACTTAAGTCAGGTAATTTCAAAATGGGTTTACTTGTGAGCTTTTCCTTCAATTCTTGGTAAGTCATTTCACATTGTGGTGTCCATGTAATGCGATCTGGAAGTCCTTTACGTGTCAATTCCGTTAAAGGTGCACATATGGAATTAAAGTTTTTGATATACTTCTGGTAGAAACCACATAATGAGACAAAGGATCTCACGTCCTTCTTGGTTTGTGGTCTCGGGGCTTTCTGTAGTTTCTCTAAATTCTTTGGGTCAGGGGTCATGTTTCCCTGATAAACTGTGTGTCCCAAAAATTCCAATTCTTTACATCCAACGCAACATTTGGTTGGTCGGGCTGTTAAATTTGCCTCCCTAAGTCGATCAAACAGCATGTTCAGAGAGTCAATGTGTTCCTCAAATGTTTCTGTTGCTATAAGGATATCATCCATAAAATTTGTTATACAGGGATTATTCAGAGGATCCAATAATTTTCTCATCATTCTAGAGAAGACACTAGGCGCATTCTTCAATCCAAATGGCAATCTATTAAACTCATAGTGTCCTTCTGAGGTACTAAAAGCTAGGTATGGTCTAACCTCAGGTTTTACTGGAATCTGATAGTATCCTTTACTCAGATCCACTTTTGAGAAATATTTAGCTTTATTTAGCCTGGCAAACAGCTGATTTGTATCCGGCAATGGATCCACCTGTCCTTCTGTAATAGCATTCAGTCTCCTGTAATCTATACAGAGTCTATGTTCTCCAGAGGGCTTCCTTAAAAGTACAACACCGGAACTATACGAAGACTCACTGTGCGAAATAATTCCTTCCTTCAATAGATAGTCTATCTCTTCCTTCAAAGCTTTTTCCTTAGCAAACGGAATCGAATATGGTTTCATACAGACAGGTGTGGAGTCTATGAGTTTCATATCATATTCCAATAGGTTTGTATGCCCTGGTCGGTCTGTTAACACCTCTGCATGATTCTTTAGAACCTGTTGCACTCTCTCTTTCTGAGTTTTCGTTAAATGTGTACTGATTTTCACCTGTGCTGCTGTCTCACAGGGGTGTAATGGATATTCAAATGATGAAAGTGGTTCCTTTTTCATCTCCATGGCGATGGACAAGGTCAACAAGTGTGTCTCTTCCTGATGTTCTCTTTCCAAATATTTCTTCAGGAGATTCACATGATAGATTTTTTCTTTCCCCTTCTTATCTATCTTATAATTTGTTCTAGACACCTTCTCTAGAACTGTATATGGACCCTGCCATCCAATTTGTAACTTATTCTGACTCCCGGGCAAAAGAAGCAGTACCTTCTCTCCCACAGCCAAATTTCTGTCTTTCGCCTTCCTGTTATAATAGGCAGCATGTTTCTTCCTGGCTTGTTTCAAATTTTCATTGGCAAGTTTCCAGCCAGTTTTCAACCGAGTGGTCAGCTCATTCACATATTGGTATGAAGATGTAATGTTTTCCTCTGCCTTTTCATCAGTCCACGTTCTTAACATAGCTACATATGGACCTTTAATTGTGTGGACCTATTTGTCCATGCACCGGTATGGTCTCTTCCACTCGAAGCTGTATAGTGATGATTTTTCCTCCCAGAATTATCATTCACAAAACGACCGCTACCAATTTTTCTCTTGGGGCTGTCTCCCCTCTTAAAATTCTTGATGAGAGATTTCCTCTCTACATCCTCTTCCTCCAGTTTGTTTAAGTCCGATTGAGGGATTGTCGGCTTATCCTGGGGTAAGACATCTTTTTGCACTCTCCGCATAGTGGCCATTGTAAAACAGTTAAGTGAAGCTTGTCCGTGAAAAGGGGCTTCCCATTCCATTTGGTCCACTTTATCAAATCTATTTTTCTTTTTATTGTCAGGCCTAATTTTGCCCCGTGGCGTGTCCAGGTCCTGATCCATGTTCCCACTTGTGGGTGTTCCCTCATGTGCTATGCTACACCTTTCTACAAAATTCTCAATGTCCCATCTTGCTTTGGGCCAATAATAATTGTGAGCCACCTTTTGAATAATGGTACCTATCTTCTCATGGTCCCCATCTGGTTTCACATGTAGGCTCCTTATTAAGTCTGTCCTGTATCTTTTTGGAAGAACCAGCTGTCCGTGACCATGGGATCTAGTTCCAGTCTTCCTATACATCAACTTGTTTTTCATGTAAAAATCTCCCTTGCCTGGAGTTGTATGACAAGTTGACAATTTTCTGTAACAAGGCTTGAGTGTTTTATCCCCAGCCTGTGCCTTCCTCATCTCTTCTGGAGTGGTATCTAACATAATATCCTCCTCCTGTCTTGAGGTCGACCTGACCTGAAGGGTTGCCATATACACAGGTTTCCTTCTGCAACGGTCAGTGTCATGATTGTCCATCTGACAATTCTTACACCACCTTTTTCCTTGGTTGAAAGATTTTCTTTCATCATATTTCCTTTCATCGAATTGTGGGAATTTATTTTTATTGTCATACCGTGGCCTATCAAATTGGTGCTTACCTTTATTTTGATCCCTAGGATCAAATTTATTAAAGTTCTGTGGTGCCCTAAAGTTGTCCACCTGTTTCTTTTTATTACCTGTTACCTCTGCTTGAGCTGCTTGATACCTTTCAGCAACATTTAGCAACTCACCCAGCCTCTCTGCACCTTGTTCCATGAGAAACTTTCTCAGGTCTGGAGCCATGGACTCTCTTAGTTGCTCTATAAGGACCATTTCCTTAAGATCTTGGGTTTTCCCCAGAGAAGTCCATTTCTCCAAGTATGTCTCTATTCGTGCAGAGAACTGGTGATAGGTTTCACCTGACAGTAGTTTAGCATTCCTAAATTTTTTTCTATAGAATTCTGCATTCTTTTCATACCTTAACAAAAGAGCCTGCTTTAGCATGTCATAATTTTCCTGATCACCTCTGCTCATTTTTGCAAAAACTTCATAAGCTGCCCCACGAAGTCCCTGAGATAACTTTAAGCTCCACCTTTCTCTCTCCAACCCATACGTGGTAGCTAATAGCTCATACCTATTTATATAGCTCTCAATATCATCGTCTTTCTCAACAAAATGATCTAAATGAAAATTCATAGCTGAGGTTGAGGCTCCTTGAGTAACCGTAGCATCAGAGGCAAAGGGACTGGCACCATTTTCAGGAGCATGGCCTTGAAACTCAAACTCCCTTAGTCGTAACTCATGTTCCCTTTGTAATCTTTTATCTTCTGCTTCCCTTTCTGCAGCTAATCTCTTCTCTTCTCTTTCTGCAGCTAATCTTTTGTCTTCTCTTTCTGCTTCCAATTTCTTAGCCTCTTTGTCAGCCTCAATCTGCAACCTCTTAGTCTCAGCCTCAGCTTGCAACCTCTTAGTCTCAGCCTCTAACTTTCTTTCGGCCTCTTTTTCTAATCTTCTTTCTTCGCGTTCAATAAATTTGTCACATTCCGTTGTGACATAGGCAACCATAACTTGCCCATCTAATCCTAACTCTTTTGCAGTCTGAACCGCAGCAGATCGAAATTTGGCCAGGTCCGCCATTGTCTATCAGGTAAATTTTTATATAATGTCTAACCAACAATTCAATCTCTAATGGACAACACAGGCACCGTGAGCTCAACCTTATTTAATTCCACCCAAGGATACCTTTTAATTCTTATATTCCCTGAAGTGAATTACCCCCAATATTTTTAATAGGGAAAGATTCAAAATCCCAAGAGCGAGACCCCAATATATGTGGTGAAGTGGGATGTTATAAATATTTATAGGGGACTTAGTGTACTGACTGAGATCAGCTGTGAAGGTATCTATATCTATTAAAAGTAGTGTATTATAGATAACCTTACTTGCTACCACATATCTCTTATCTCAGTCAGAATTATTCTGGAATAGTGTGATGCTACGTTATGTGTCTAGGGTATGAGTATGGTGAAGTGTAAGTCACAACAACAGACAGATAAACAATTTAATTTAATCCACTACTCTTAACAACACTGTGACACTCACATACATATAACACTCTATGAGAATATCTTAAAGGAGTCACTCGTAACGGTTCAAATAACAATATGTATTCATTACTAGCATGAATGAATATGTGTCCTGATTCAACTACAAGGGAACCAGGAATCACAATCAATTTAAATTACAAGTTATGTACAGAATGTATTTAATATGAATATTGTAGTGACATATATTATTACAAATGTTCTATGTGTGTCAGTTGTGTAGTAGTAAAATGAGGTAATACTGGTTTTGTTTTGTTCAAGCTCTGTTGGTATTTGTCATCATGACTTCAATAGTTTGTCTTTAGGGACCAGTATTGGAGATGTTCACAGTTCCTGATTTTAAGACAAGTAAATTCCCCTCTGAATAGTATTTTTATAAAGTTATTTCAAGATGAGGGGGCATAATGTTGAGCTCAGCTGGCCAACTCTGCTTATCTTGAGTGATGGCGGCAGGAGAGGACTCCTCTGCTCGAATTCTCCTCTGGGCTCAGGAGACACCTCACTGATAGCTAAAAAGACCAAGGAGTATGCTGTCCGACACTGGATTCAGCAAATCTCTGACCAGATGCTGCTCAGTACCATCAAGACCACTGTCCCTGAAATCAAGAAGGATGTACCTTCTACTTCATAACTAATTTATATTCTCTTTTACACTGATCACAATACAGCACAAACATTGAGTTCAGAGCATTAGGCCAAGTGTCAGCTTCATTTGAAATACTTTATTCCAGTATTACCCTTCTTAATGGTTACTACGCCTCTGCACTTCCAGCATTATTTCTTTCTAGACAATCATCCAGGTGTCAGTGTACTGTTTGGCCATTCCATGCCGTTTTACTTCTCTCCGACACCCTCTGTTCAGGCTGGAGCATTACAGGCTTTACCTCACGTTGGCCACTGAACTACACATATATATACAGGCATAAATCAACAATTCACATTCAATTTTCATTAAAAGATATTAAATGGTTCAAGCTTACCACAATTCATACGAATAACACAGATACGTTGATTAGCAATGAATTCTGGCACAAACTGGCACAAACTTCCATCTGCCTATGTTCCAGGCTTTTAATTTAGCCAAATATATGCTGGCTTCAACGCACTGATGCTTTATCAAGCTATTTTAAACAAGTGGTCTCGAACTAACGCTCCCAAGTGTGTATATCAGCGAGACTGGCCAATGAGCCACGTTTCGACAAGTGTTTGAAAAAATGTTACCTTTTCCCGTCTCCCCTAACAACCAAGATAGTATTTATAGCCTGACCAATCGTGGTTAGGCTTTCATTTGTTGCGCTCCAATCAATTTGGAGTTTACATGGTAGGCTATTTATGTAACGTAAGGTTTTTTTTCAAACACGTTATAAAAAATTTTATGAGCAGAAATGATTTCATGCTGTCAGGCAGCCTCACTATTTTATTTTGGGTATAATTTATTAATTCCTGGACTATTGGCGTAACGTTTTACATATTATTTGTCAGCAAGCCCTAAGGAACCCAATAATACTAATTTAAAGGAGCTACGTGGCTGCGTTCAAAATATGCAATTTCTTCTACCTCCTGTTTGGAAGATGTGCTGTCTGGGTACTGTTATGTGTTCAAACGTAAACCCATCTATTGTTATCTTTTCTAATAAGAGTCTGTTATGATTTATAAACCTAACTCTGGGAAAGGGTAGTGTATTTTATCACTGTCCGTCTGAAAAAGTTAGTGCTTGTAGACTTACACGCGTGATGCCAGCATTTGTATATCGCGCGTCGCGTGTTGCATGCGTTCCTGATTTTCAGCCCTCCCCTCTCGCTATCCTTTTGTCCATCTGTTCGTTCGTTTTGGTAACGTAATGTGATAGGGTGGGCGAGAAGATGATGATGATGATGTATTGTGATGTGTGATCACTCTCTTGCTACACTCGCACCGACCCGAACAACAATAAAACTCTTGATTCTAGAGGCAGGGACTATATTTATTTTTACAGCCCATTCAGTGACAAAGCAAACATTAAACAAATAAACTAGCGAACATAACACCAAACCAAACAAACAAAACACCCAACAGTGCCCGATGCTAATCTGAAGAAGCAAACAAAGCACAGAATAGTTAAAATCATAATATAATACTGAATGAGAAACACCACGCTCTCACCTGTCAAACTGTCCTACGCCGCCACCTGACACACTCAACTATCACACACACACACACACACTCATGTGTGTCATCCAATGCGACTAGTAAGGTGTTGTGCGTGGGGCTGGCAATCTCACCATGTAACACAGGTTGCTACGGAAACCACTACTGCAAGAGCACACACTCAGCTATCACACACACACACACACACATGCATGTCGTCCAAATGAGACTAGTAAGGTGTTGTGCGTGGGGCTGGCAATCTCACCATGTAACACAGGTTGCTACGGAAACCACTACTGCAAGAGCACACACTCAGCTATCACACACACACACACACTCATGCATGTCGTCCAATGAGACTAGTAAGGTGTTGTGCGTGGGGCTGGCAATCTCACCATGTAACACAGATTGCTACCGAAACACTACTGCCCTAGCATATGAATACTTAATATGGAGGCAAACCACACTGTTGGCCCCATGCTCCCTCAGGAGCGGAGAAGAGAAATATATACCTTGAAGTGAGCCCACGTGCTCTCACAACCATTCCTCACATAACCATAATTAAATAATCATAAAATGGACATAAAATAATATTCAATTATATGTACAACAAATACTCTCAATAACGAGAATAAACCACCACCTCACAACTGGTCTATCTCAATATTCGTTACTGCATTCGGAAGCATGTCGTATGTGACGACTGGTGCGACTGAGAATCTCATCACACGAAACACATCGTTACCGAAACAAATCACTGCCATAGCATAAAAATGCTTCTTGTCGGCTTGTGATAGACACCAGCCACATTGGTGTTTCCATGCTCCGCCGGGAGCAACCAGAGAAACACATGTCTCAACAAAGGAGTGGCCTCGCGCTCTCCAGAAATCTAAATACATATTCTCACCTCACAGTAACCCATTAAATATATACAGTAGAATTATGATAAGTAGGCTATCGTGAAATACACTCAATTACTTTTACATTAGAAAAATAAAATATAATTATTCTCGACTTAAACCAAACTGGAACTAAATACACAACGTGTCACATGGCGTAACATTATAGGTTTACCACGCGGGGCGTGTTATTCGCCGCTTTTTATACAGTCCTCGCCACGTGGCTACAATCTTGCTATTGTTAATCTTATCTACATTCCCGTGAAATAGCTTCATACTATATCTGCCTTTCTGATAACATTTCTGTCCAGTTTCATGTATAAAATACTCTCCTACTAAATTTGCCCGGTCTGATGGATGAAATACTTGATACTAAATTCTCACATCTGGATTTAGGCTTTGCGTGCCTAATAAAACCTATCAAACATTATTTTCACTCATCTATCATTCTTCAAGACTAAATCATAATGTCCTAAAAAGACATTTCCTTTGGAAACACATCTATCTATTTCACTAAACATTAAAACAGACTCGTGCTGAATATAATTCTAGAATTATATAAAATTAATTCTAATTTAAATTAACTCACGTGCTCAATGCATTTACAGTTTGGCTCTGTCGTCTGTTCTCTCTGGCGGCTGATACTAGGAAAGGTCCGCTGGTAGCTCGCTATCTCTTTTTATAGGCACTAGGCTAATCACTCACTTTACTGCGCTAGGCGTATTAATCTTGACTACTTAAATATCACACGCGATTATCGCTTAGGAATAGCGAAAACACAAATAAAACCTACAGCTATTTAATATAACACAATTCTACACCACAACTTAATTTAAATGCATTATTATGGCATTTTCATCAATCTTCTACTTCAGATTTTTCACAACCCAGGCTCGCGCCGTCACGTGATCTGACAGTCACGTGGGCCGACCGAAAATATATGGGCGACAAACATGCCTTGAACTGAAGTGGGGGTGGGGCCTCAGGGGTGTCTTCCCGGCCCATCACATATCTCCCTCCTGATTTTGTTGTCGTCCCGACAACATCACCACCTCTGGCGCTTCGATCGTAGCCTCTTAGATCGTTGGTGCTGCGTATGACTCTTTCTCTGCGGCGATGCTTTAGGCTGAGCTTCTGTCATCGGTACAACCCGGCTGGGGACTGTCTTGGTCGACATGTCCCTAGTTGTGCTTTGTCGGGCTGGCAGTTGCTGTGGTCTAGAAGATTCGCCTACTTGTGCCGCGTCGCTGCTGGCTTGTGACATCTGCTTGCCAGTGCATGTAGCTGTCGAATCTGTAGGGGGATCGCTCTTGACGTGTTCTGCACTCATTTTGTGTGGACGGTGGCTTACATTCCCCACAGTCTGCTTTTGATGAGTCTCCTCTGCTGAACCTTGATTTGCACTCCCTCCTATCTGCTTAGGACGGGTTTCCTCCCCTAGACGACGCGTAATTTTCTCGGCGCCCTTAGTGTGACAGTTGTCGTGGCCATCTCTTGGCTTGTGCCCTAAAGGCAACCTGGCTGTGGCAGTCCGTCTAGGGAAAGAGCTTCTTGAGGGACAGGCGGCTATCAAATGTTCAGTTGACTTGCATCCAAAGCATCTTTTCAGGAGCGGGCCTTGTGGGCACTTGGCTGCCATGTGGCCTGAGAACTCACCACAATTATAGCACCTTATCTTTCTGGGCTTCCTCTGTGCCATGGGTCGCTTTCTGCTGCCCTTACACTCTTGACCGCCAATGCCGCATACATAAATTGCTTCCATGCCCTGGACCGATGGTTTGCTGTCAAACTCTACTCTCTCATTTCTCGCCAGACTCCGGAATCCCTTTCTGAAGATCTTGGTCTGATGTACAAATACATCAATACCTCCATCATCTGGCGTGATGAATCCCCATCCCCTGCGGACACTGTACCACTTGCAAACTCCTTTTCGCCTTGTCGGTGCAGCTGCACTGGTCGGTACTGTCAGCTCACTGCTTTCGTTAACAACAGCTTGACTCTCACATACCAGAACATGCACCTCCTCGTCGTGCTTTGGCTGTTCCCGTGGACACACCTCCTTGTCTTGCGTTGGCTGTTCCCGCAGACACACCTCCTCGTTGTGCTTTGGCTGCTTCCGCGGCTGGCATGGTGCTCTCTTTCTCTGCACCTCCTCTTGTGCTGGCGAACTGGACTCTGACATCTGTGCTATCTGGGATTTTAGGAAGGATAACTCTGCTCTGAGTGCCTCCTCCTCCTTCTTAACTTCTGCACTTGCTATCTGGACCCGTGTCTCAGGCTTTTTACTTCCACCATAAACAGCATATTCCCAAGGGAAATTCCTGTTCACCTCACTGACTTGTGGTTGCTCGCTGTAGGCTTTTTTTACAATTTCCAGTAACTTCTCAGGGCTGGCCTTGGCTCCACCTTGTATCCGTAACTCTCTAGATACCATTGGTGTAACGTTGTTCCATATCATGTCTAACTTGTCTTCTGCGCAAAAAGGCGCCACCTTCCACGCGGCTTCCACATCCTCCACAAACTCTTGCCAAGTGGGTCTCCCCTCTCCACTAAATAACCTTATCTCTGGCTCCTCCACGTACAGTACCTTCATATGCGCATTAGCCATCTTGCTGCAGGAATGCACTGCTGGGTGTTTACACTATTTGTTCGTTCGCTGTTTGCTCGGTGTCACTGTCTGCCTTATCCTGCCGACGACGCCAATTGTGATAGGGTGGGCGAGAAGATGATGATGATGATGATGTATTGTGATGTGTGATCACTCTCTTGCTACACTCGCACCGACCCGAACAACAATAAAACTCTTGATTCTAGAGGCAGGGACTATATTTATTTTTACAGCCCATTCAGTGACAAAGCAAACATTAAACAAATAAACTAGCGAACATAACACCAAACCAAACAAACAAAACACCCAACAGTGCCCGATGCTAATCTGAAGAAGCAAACAAAGCACAGAATAGTTAAAATCATAATATAATACTGAATGAGAAACACCACGCTCTCACCTGTCAAACTGTCCTACGCCGCCACCTGACACACTCAACTATCACACACACACACACACACTCATGTGTGTCATCCAATGCGACTAGTAAGGTGTTGTGCGTGGGGCTGGCAATCTCACCATGTAACACAGGTTGCTACGGAAACCACTACTGCAAGAGCACACACTCAGCTATCACACACACACACACACATGCATGTCGTCCAAATGAGACTAGTAAGGTGTTGTGCGTGGGGCTGGCAATCTCACCATGTAACACAGGTTGCTACGGAAACCACTACTGCAAGAGCACACACTCAGCTATCACACACACACACACTCATGCATGTCGTCCAATGAGACTAGTAAGGTGTTGTGCGTGGGGCTGGCAATCTCACCATGTAACACAGATTGCTACCGAAACACTACTGCCCTAGCATATGAATACTTAATATGGAGGCAAACCACACTGTTGGCCCCATGCTCCCTCAGGAGCGGAGAAGAGACATATATACCTTGAAGTGAGCCCACGTGCTCTCACAACCATTCCTCACATAACCATAATTAAATAATCATAAAATGGACATAAAAAAATATTCAATTATATGTACAACAAATACTCTCAATAACGAGAATAAACCACCACCTCACAACTGGTCTATCTCAATATTCGTTACTGCATTCGGAAGCATGTCGTATGTGACGACTGGTGCGACTGAGAATCTCATCACACGAAACACATCGTTACCGAAACAAATCACTGCCATAGCATAAAAATGCTTCTTGTCGGCTTGTGATAGACACCAGCCACATTGGTGTTTCCATGCTCCGCCGGGAGCAACCAGAGAAACACATGTCTCAACAAAGGAGTGGCCTCGCGCTCTCCAGAAATCTAAATACATATTCTCACCTCACAGTAACCCATTAAATATATACAGTAGAATTATGATAAGTAGGCTATCGTGAAATACACTCAATTACTTTTACATTAGAAAAATAAAATATAATTATTCTCGACTTAAACCAAACTGGAACTAAATACACAACGTGTCACATGGCGTAACATTATAGGTTTACCACGCGGGGCGTGTTATTCGCCGCTTTTTATACAGTCCTCGCCACGTGGCTACAATCTTGCTATTGTTAATCTTATCTACATTCCCGTGAAATAGCTTCATACTATATCTGCCTTTCTGATAACATTTCTGTCCAGTTTCATGTATAAAATACTCTCCTACTAAATTTGCCCGGTCTGATGGATGAAATACTTGATACTAAATTCTCACATCTGGATTTAGGCTTTGCGTGCCTAATAAAACCTATCAAACATTATTTTCACTCATCTATCATTCTTCAAGACTAAATCATAATGTCCTAAAAAGACATTTCCTTTGGAAACACATCTATCTATTTCACTAAACATTAAAACAGACTCGTGCTGAATATAATTCTAGAATTATATAAAATTAATTCTAATTTAAATTAACTCACGTGCTCAATGCATTTACAGTTTGGCTCTGTCGTCTGTTCTCTCTGGCGGCTGATACTAGGAAAGGTCCGCTGGTAGCTCGCTATCTCTTTTTATAGGCACTAGGCTAATCACTCACTTTACTGCGCTAGGCGTATTAATCTTGACTACTTAAATATCACACGCGATTATCGCTTAGGAATAGCGAAAACACAAATAAAACCTACAGCTATTTAATATAACACAATTCTACACCACAACTTAATTTAAATGCATTATTATGGCATTTTCATCAATCTTCTACTTCAGATTTTTCACAACCCAGGCTCGCGCCGTCACGTGATCTGACAGTCACGTGGGCCGACCGAAAATATATGGGCGACAAACATGCCTTGAACTGAAGTGGGGGTGGGGCCTCAGGGGTGTCTTCCCGGCCCATCACAGTAATATAATTAATGTTAGGATTAATTTAGGTCATTATGCAGTCTCTCAATGTTTTTCTTAGAAATGCAGCACACGTTTCATTGAAGAAGGCGGGTAATAATACAGTAAGCTTTTATATCAACGTGAAAGCGTTACAATTTGCAGACGAAGCAGAAAACAAGGGGGATTTCGAGTACATTCTTTGTGACAGCACTGTTATTTTACCATTGCTCTTCTCTTTATTAATTTTATTTGTTAGGCTTCATATTTACCTAATAATTTATATATGTGGATTAGAATATTTCATGACACCTCCCCTCTTAAAACAGACATTATATGTCAGTCCTTTATTCTATATACACATATAGAAATTTATTATTATTTCTGGGGTTTACGGTGATTCTCATCACACGGATGGCGGCTTAAAAAATCCGCTCCCAGATTGGTTTTTCCAGATATATATTCAATGCTAAAATTATATGGAGCCAGAAGCAAAGACCATCGGAGTAACCTAGAGTTCTCATGCTTAGCCTGTGCTAAAAACGATAAAGGTTTGTGGTCAGTTTGCAACTTAAATGCCTTCCCATATAGATAAATATTGAATTTCTTTATTGCCCATATTACTGCAAGACATTCCTTTTCGCTAGTTGAGTAGTTGATTTCAGCTTTATTCAACTTTCTGCTAGCATATGCCACTGGGCTTAATTCCCCATCCAATGCATCTGATTTCTGTAGTAAAGTTGCACCTAACCCAATATTACTTGCATCCGTCCTTACTATGAATTCTTGACTTAAGTCAGGTAATTTCAAAATGGGTTTACTTGTGAGCTTTTCCTTCAATTCTTGGTAAGTCATTTCACATTGTGGTGTCCATGTAATGCGATCTGGAAGTCCTTTACGTGTCAATTCCGTTAAAGGTGCACATATGGAATTAAAGTTTTTGATATACTTCTGGTAGAAACCACATAATGAGACAAAGGATCTCACGTCCTTCTTGGTTTGTGGTCTCGGGGCTTTCTGTAGTTTCTCTAAATTCTTTGGGTCAGGGGTCATGTTTCCCTGATAAACTGTGTGTCCCAAAAATTCCAATTCTTTACATCCAACGCAACATTTGGTTGGTCGGGCTGTTAAATTTGCCTCCCTAAGTCGATCAAACAGCATGTTCAGAGAGTCAATGTGTTCCTCAAATGTTTCTGTTGCTATAAGGATATCATCCATAAAATTTGTTATACAGGGATTATTCAGAGGATCCAATAATTTTCTCATCATTCTAGAGAAGACACTAGGCGCATTCTTCAATCCAAATGGCAATCTATTAAACTCATAGTGTCCTTCTGAGGTACTAAAAGCTAGGTATGGTCTAACCTCAGGTTTTACTGGAATCTGATAGTATCCTTTACTCAGATCCACTTTTGAGAAATATTTAGCTTTATTTAGCCTGGCAAACAGCTGATTTGTATCCGGCAATGGATCCACCTGTCCTTCTGTAATAGCATTCAGTCTCCTGTAATCTATACAGAGTCTATGTTCTCCAGAGGGCTTCCTTAAAAGTACAACACCGGAACTATACGAAGACTCACTGTGCGAAATAATTCCTTCCTTCAATAGATAGTCTATCTCTTCCTTCAAAGCTTTTTCCTTAGCAAACGGAATCGAATATGGTTTCATACAGACAGGTGTGGAGTCTATGAGTTTCATATCATATTCCAATAGGTTTGTATGCCCTGGTCGGTCTGTTAACACCTCTGCATGATTATTTAGAACCTGTTGCACTCTCTCTTTCTGAGTTTTCGTTAAATGTGTACTGATTTTCACCTGTGCTGCTGTCTCACAGGGGTGTAATGGATATTCAAATGATGAAAGTGGTTCCTTTTTCATCTCCATGGCGATGGACAAGGTCAACAAGTGTGTCTCTTCCTGATGTTCTCTTTCCAAATATTTCTTCAGGAGATTCACATGATAGATTTTTTCTTTCCCCTTCTTATCTATCTTATAATTTGTTCTAGACACCTTCTCTAGAACTGTATATGGACCCTGCCATCCAATTTGTAACTTATTCTGACTCCCGGGCAAAAGAAGCAGTACCTTCTCTCCCACAGCCAAATTTCTGTCTTTCGCCTTCCTGTTATAATAGGCAGCATGTTTCTTCCTGGCTTGTTTCAAATTTTCATTGGCAAGTTTCCAGCCAGTTTTCAACCGAGTGGTCAGCTCATTCACATATTGGTATGAAGATGTAATGTTTTCCTCTGCCTTTTCATCAGTCCACGTTCTTAACATAGCTACATATGGACCTTTAATTGTGTGGACCTATTTGTCCATGCACCGGTATGGTCTCTTCCACTCGAAGCTTTATAGTGATGATTTTTCCTCCCAGAATTATCATTCACAAAACGACCGCTACCAATTTTTCTTTTGGGGCTGTCTCCCCTCTTAAAATTCTTGATGAGAGATTTCCTCTCTACATCCTCTTCCTCCAGTTTGTTTAAGTCCGATTGAGGGATTGTCGGCTTATCCTGGGGTAAGACATCTTTTTGCACTCTCCGCATAGTGGCCATTGTAAAACAGTTAAGTGAAGCTTGTCCGTGAAAAGGGGCTTCCCATTCCATTTGGTCCACTTTATCAAAATTATTTGTCTTTTTATTGTCAGGCCTAATTTTGCCCCGTGGCGTGTCCAGGTCCTGATCCATGTTCCCACTTGTGGGTGTTCCCTCATGTGCTATGCTACACCTTTCTACAAAATTCTCAATGTCCCATCTTGCTTTGGGCCAATAATAATTGTGAGCCACCTTTTGAATAATGGTACCTATCTTCTCATGGTCCCCATCTGGTTTCACATGTAGGCTCCTTATTAAGTCTGTCCTGTATCTTTTTGGAAGAACCAGCTGTCCGTGACCATGGGATCTAGTTCCAGTCTTCCTATACATCAACTTGTTTTTCATGTAAAAATCTCCCTTGCCTGGAGTTGTATGACAAGTTGACAATTTTCTGTAACAAGGCTTGAGTGTTTTATCCCCAGCCTGTGCCTTCCTCATCTCTTCTGGAGTGGTATCTAACATAATATCCTCCTCCTGTCTTGAGGTCGACCTGACCTGAAGGGTTGCCATATACACAGGTTTCCTTCTGCAACGGTCAGTGTCATGATTGTCCATCTGACAATTCTTACACCACCTTTTTCCTTGGTTGAAAGATTTTCTTTCATCATATTTCCTTTCATCGAATTGTGGGAATTTATTTTTTATTGTCATACCGTGGCCTATCAAATTGGTGCTTACCTTTATTTTGATCCCTAGGATCAAATTTATTAAAGTTCTGTGGTGCCCTAAAGTTGTCCACCTGTTTCTTTTTATTACCTGTTACCTCTGCTTGAGCTGCTTGATACCTTTCAGCAACATTTAGCAACTCACCCAGCCTCTCTGCACCTTGTTCCATGAGAAACTTTCTCAGGTCTGGAGCCATGGACTCTCTTAGTTGCTCTATAAGGACCATTTCCTTAAGATCTTGGGTTTTCCCCAGAGAAGTCCATTTCTCCAAGTATGTCTCTATTCGTGCAGAGAACTGGTGATAGGTTTCACCTGACAGTAGTTTAGCATTCCTAAATTTTTTTCTATAGAATTCTGCATTCTTTTCATACCTTAACAAAAGAGCCTGCTTTAGCATGTCATAATTTTCCTGATCACCTCTGCTCATTTTTGCAAAAACTTCATAAGCTGCCCCACGAAGTCCCTGAGATAACTTTAAGCTCCACCTTTCTCTCTCCAACCCATACGTGGTAGCTAATAGCTCATACCTATTTATATAGCTCTCAATATCATCGTCTTTCTCAACAAAATGATCTAAATGAAAATTCATAGCTGAGGTTGAGGCTCCTTGAGTAACCGTAGCATCAGAGGCAAAGGGACTGGCACCATTTTCAGGAGCATGGCCTTGAAACTCAAACTCCCTTAGTCGTAACTCATGTTCCCTTTGTAATCTTTTATCTTCTGCTTCCCTTTCTGCAGCTAATCTCTTCTCTTCTCTTTCTGCAGCTAATCTTTTGTCTTCTCTTTCTGCTTCCAATTTCTTAGCCTCTTTGTCAGCCTCAATCTGCAACCTCTTAGTCTCAGCCTCAGCTTGCAACCTCTTAGTCTCAGCCTCTAACTTTCTTTCGGCCTCTTTTTCTAATCTTCTTTCTTCGCGTTCAATAAATTTGTCACATTCCGTTGTGACATAGGCAACCATAACTTGCCCATCTAATCCTAACTCTTTTGCAGTCTGAACCGCAGCAGATCGAAATTTGGCCAGGTCCGCCATTGTCTATCAGGTAAATTTTTATATAATGTCTAACCAACAATTCAATCTCTAATGGACAACACAGGCACCGTGAGCTCAACCTTATTTAATTCCACCCAAGGATACCTTTTAATTCTTATATTCCCTGAAGTGAATTACCCCCAATATTTTTAATAGGGAAAGATTCAAAATCCCAAGAGCGAGACCCCAATATATGTGGTGAAGTGGGATGTTATAAATATTTATAGGGGACTTAGTGTACTGACTGAGATCAGCTGTGAAGGTATCTATATCTATTAAAAGTAGTGTATTATAGATAACCTTACTTGCTACCACATATCTCTTATCTCAGTCAGAATTATTCTGGAATAGTGTGATGCTACGTTATGTGTCTAGGGTATGAGTATGGTGAAGTGTAAGTCACAACAACAGACAGATAAACAATTTAATTTAATCCACTACTCTTAACAACACTGTGACACTCACATACATATAACACTCTATGAGAATATCTTAAAGGAGTCACTCGTAACGGTTCAAATAACAATATGTATTCATTACTAGCATGAATGAATATGTGTCCTGATTCAACTACAAGGGAACCAGGAATCACAATCAATTTAAATTACAAGTTATGTACAGAATGTATTTAATATGAATATTGTAGTGACATATATTATTACAAATGTTCTATGTGTGTCAGTTGTGTAGTAGTAAAATGAGGTAATACTGGTTTTGTTTTGTTCAAGCTCTGTTGGTATTTGTCATCATGACTTCAATAGTTTGTCTTTAGGGACCAGTATTGGAGATGTTCACAGTTCCTGATTTTAAGACAAGTAAATTCCCCTCTGAATAGTATTTTTATAAAGTTATTTCAAGATGAGGGGGCATAATGTTGAGCTCAGCTGGCCAACTCTGCTTATCTTGAGTGATGGCGGCAGGAGAGGACTCCTCTGCTCGAATTCTCCTCTGGGCTCAGGAGACACCTCACTGATAGCTAAAAAGACCAAGGAGTATGCTGTCCGACACTGGATTCAGCAAATCTCTGACCAGATGCTGCTCAGTACCATCAAGACCACTGTCCCTGAAATCAAGAAGGATGTACCTTCTACTTCATAACTAATTTATATTCTCTTTTACACTGATCACAATACAGCACAAACATTGAGTTCAGAGCATTAGGCCAAGTGTCAGCTTCATTTGAAATACTTTATTCCAGTATTACCCTTCTTAATGGTTACTACGCCTCTGCACTTCCAGCATTATTTCTTTCTAGACAATCATCCAGGTGTCAGTGTACTGTTTGGCCATTCCATGCCGTTTTACTTCTCTCCGACACCCTCTGTTCAGGCTGGAGCATTACAGGCTTTACCTCACGTTGGCCACTGAACTACACATATATATACAGGCATAAATCAACAATTCACATTCAATTTTCATTAAAAGATATTAAATGGTTCAAGCTTACCACAATTCATACGAATAACACAGATACGTTGATTAGCAATGAATTCTGGCACAAACTGGCACAAACTTCCATCTGCCTATGTTCCAGGCTTTTAATTTAGCCAAATATATGCTGGCTTCAACGCACTGATGCTTTATCAAGCTATTTTAAACAAGTGGTCTCGAACTAACGCTCCCAAGTGTGTATATCAGCGAGACTGGCCAATGAGCCACGTTTCGACAAGTGTTTGAAAAAATGTTACCTTTTCCCGTCTCCCCTAACAACCAAGATAGTATTTATAGCCTGACCAATCGTGGTTAGGCTTTCATTTGTTGCGCTCCAATCAATTTGGAGTTTACATGGTAGGCTATTTATGTAACGTAAGGTTTTTTTCAAACACGTTATAAAAAATTTTATGAGCAGAAATGATTTCATGCTGTCAGGCAGCCTCACTATTTTATTTTGGGTATAATTTATTAATTCCTGGACTATTGGCGTAACGTTTTACATATTATTTGTCAGCAAGCCCTAAGGAACCCAATAATACTAATTTAAAGGAGCTACGTGGCTGCGTTCAAAATATGCAATTTCTTCTACCTCCTGTTTGGAAGATGTGCTGTCTGGGTACTGTTATGTGTTCAAACGTAAACCCATCTATTGTTATCTTTTCTAATAAGAGTCTGTTATGATTTATAAACCTAACTCTGGGAAAGGGTAGTGTATTTTATCACTGTCCGTCTGAAAAAGTTAGTGCTTGTAGACTTACACGCGTGATGCCAGCATTTGTATATCGCGCGTCGCGTGTTGCATGCGTTCCTGATTTTCAGCCCTCCCCTCTCGCTATCCTTTTGTCCATCTGTTCGTTCGTTTTGGTAACGTAATATAATTAATGTTAGGATTAATTTAGGTCATTATGCAGTACGTCTCAATGTTTTTCTTAGAAATGCAGCACACGTTTCATTGAAGAAGGCGGGTAATAATACAGTAAGCTTTTATATCAACGTGAAAGCGTTACAATTTGCAGACGAAGCAGAAAACAAGGGGGATTTCGAGTACATTCTTTGTGACAGCACTGTTATTTTACCATTGCTCTTCTCTTTATTAATTTTATTTGTTAGGCTTCATATTTACCTAATAATTTATATATGTGGATTAGAATATTTCATGACAGATATCAAAGTTTTAATTAACACTATAGTATTTTTATTGATTTTGTTTTTATTTCTAATCTAGCACACTTAACATTAATCTTGCATATTTAGAACACTATATAGTCAAACGCATGTGATAGGAAAGGGAGGTTTAATTAAGAACGTACACACAACAGGGTCAGCACATAACGAACAACTTCACAAGCATAGAACCTGGGTTGCAACTATCACATGCATCATCAAGACAAGAGACAGACAACGTTGTACATCCATTGCAGCCGACCTTCGTTGCGAAGATGGCATCTGATGATGATGATGATGATAATACACAAATTATAACCGACATGGGGTTGTACCGTGTATTCCATGCATAAGATAAACACCAGTTTTCTTGTGCGTAGACCAAAAACCGAACCATCTAGCAAATTAGACTCGGAAATATATGGAAATATAAAGGAATCAAGCCCGACACAAAAATATGAGTCTGCAGCTCAAAGGTTGTCCTATTGTATGGCTGTGAAACATGTAGAAAAGCAAACGCAAAAACCTAGAAGTTACAGACTTTCGTAAATGTATGCTGCATAACATATTTTTAGTTGCCTCGGAATACATGGCCAGAGAGAGCAATTGTTCCATTACTTCTTTGTTTCCTTAGAGACCGCCAGGAGGTCATCATCATCAGATGCCATCTTCACACTGAAGGTCGGCTGTAGTGGATCTCCAACGTCTTCTGTCTCTTGTCTTGGTGGTGCACTCTGACAGCCACTTTTCTGTCCATCTCTTGCTCTGCAGTGATGGTCCAGCAATGGCCAAAACCTAGAGTATCTAATGTGGGTCTTCAAAGGTATCTGCCTTCGCACAAGAATACTCTTGGCAGAGATGCAAATAAAAGGATGATGATGCTTCTACCTTGAGGGAGTGTTCACAAGATATTCATAAATCTAGAACAATGCAGAATGTGTCTTAGGACAGTTAACTTATTATGGAGAGAGAGAGAAAAAATACGAAAAGGGGAGCAACCAATAACGTCACACTCTTGATGCTATGTTATCTTCCCACTTATAGCACTGTCTTCCTCTTGCACGTTTGACTTCAACTGTTCCTATTATTACGGTCTTCTGTTGGGGGGAAAAGGGGGGCGGCAAAGACTTGTCTTACGGGAGAGATAATCGTGATGACCAGATTTCGCCTATCTGCAATCCTTCTACAATTTCCTATCACGATGTAAAGACCGAGTTACAGCATATATAAATGAAAGCCTTAAGACCTAACGGTCTTTTATATTTGCACATGCGCTCTAATATAACCGACTAGGTTGAACGGGGACGCGCCTCGCCAAAACGAGGCAAAATGTTTTTTTTTAAAAAAAGAGTTACAGCATAAACAAGCAGAAGATAGGGAAGAGCATTTGCATATTTTAGTCTTATCTGGCAAATTGACATGCTAAATTTAACTCGTAGATACGTAGGCTGTCTAACTTTCCTCCATCCTTCTTTCTCACAAACATTAAAATAAACGTGTAGAAACGTGGTTTTAATCTTAGTGATGAGCCTTCGGGCCATGTGTTCCATTACAAATAGAGGCATGTCGGACTTTACAAAAAAAAAAAAAATCAAAACAGGTATTTTCCAGGGCGGATTTTTATGTTAGGGCCGAAAAACCGCGTAGGAAAGCAAATTAATATAGACTTTTAAAATTAAGTTTTGAAATGTGTAGTCAAGTTTATAATTCCTGTAATTACAAGTACGTTTAAATTAGAATGTGGCGTATGCAGCTTGAGTTTTCACGACATTTAAGTCCTCATGAGTGCATAAACAAGGGATTATTATTATTATTATTTTATTTTTTTGCTGTGATGTTAATGCGTACGAATGGCGGACGGAATGGCTTGCTTCTTAAGTTACGGAATACGAAGGCAGCGAGAATGGGACCTAATCACCTCATCTCATAAAGCTAAGACCAAGATAAAGTCAAGTCTGTGACACTTTTCTCGCCTACGGCAGTATATCCTGTGAATTACCTGAATTACCTTTGCCTTAATATTTTAACCACTTTTATTTAAGATCACATCCGTTTTGTATATTTGCGCGTGTCAAATCTCTGACGCTCAAAATCTTGACGTTCCCATCATCGTGGAGACTGAAACTTTGCATGCAACTCTCTTTCTTGGTCAATTTAATTTTCAAGTATTGACCTGCCGATTGTATATAATAACTGAAACAATGTACAATAAAGTGTAAATAACTCGATTAAAGTAAGGATGAACTGCGAGTATAGATTGTGTTTCGAATGTACATATATACATACTTTTTTTTTTTTTTTTTCCTTAACCAGCGGCACTTGGGCTTTCAGCCCTTCGGCCCAATGACATGTCATTGCGAGGCTGGGGAACCTGAGGACTTTCCTTCCAACCCGGTCAGGAGCAAAAATCGCTCCTTCCCATCCACAGAGGGTTTATCAGAGGAGACGTTCAGGCTATTCAGTCAAATTTCCGGCCGTAAACATTTCTTCAAATGCCGACGCCCGGGTTTGAACCATGAACACCTGGTCGCCAGTACAACGCCGAAGCCATTACAACAGCGCGGCTCCCATATACATACATACACACACACACACACACACATCAGAGTCTTTATTCTCCGTAACATGTACTGATATTACTTACTTAGTCGTTCCCCTACTACCGTGAGGTGTAGAGATTTGGAAGAGCGAGCGCCAGGCTGTCTTCATCCTGGCCTGCTTCCATTCTAGTCCTCAGTCCTTCAAAGATTGTCTAATGTTGTCCTCCCAGCGGACTCTGGGTCGTCCTGGGGGTCTGGATCCCTGGCTCTTTGTTTCCCATGCTTGTCGTGGTAGCCGATCTTCTCCCATTCTGCAGACATGGCCAAACCATCTTAGTTGGGACTTTCTATTTGGGTCTGCAGGATGAGGGATTTTTAGATAGTATAAAATACAACATTCTAAATAGGAGAACCATTAGAATTTAAAACCAATGGTCGACCATACGTATGATACATATTGTTTTTTTTTTAACGATAAAATACGTATTATACGCGTGCGGTAAAACTTCCGTACGTTGAAAGACTTTACGTTACTACGTTAAATGACCATTTTTCTGTAAATATGAACCTTTAACACATATTCGTCTAGCAATTCAAGCTGTAGTTTAAATAAAACATATATGTATGATATTTACCTTTAAAACATCAGCAAAACTCTTGTTACATAATAATAAATAACTAATTTTTGTTACACATTATGCTTCAATGAGTAATTTCACACTATACCTATGAAAGTGCCCCATGTCAAACGTACACATATGAATTTAACGTATAATAACGTATTATACGCGCATTTTATTTTTTGCCATAAAATACATATAATACGCGTATTTTTTTCAGACGGAACGTACGGTCGAACATTGTTTACAACCGTGTGGAAGACGTCTTATGTAGTTCAATATGGTTTTTTTTTTTTTTTTTTTTTTACATCGAATGTTTTCATATTCTGTACATAAATATCAGCATTTTTATTCTCCATAAAATATATTGACATGATATGATGTAATATATAATATATACCCACACACATACACACTTGATGACAATGATATTGATAACGATGGAGATAATGATGATGATATTGTCCATTGTTGAGAGTACCAGGCGTATAAAGGTTGCAGCTGAAGTTGTCATCCTGGAGTGGTTAACTGACAGATCAAACTCATTACTGACGTGATTTTTTGTAAAAGGTAAAGGTAAAGGAACCCGTTACACGCCCATTGAGGCATATTGGGAATATGGTGTTAGGCCCATATTATCTTGACCGTCGGCACACGAGGGGTGATGTGGTCGGCATCACGCCGGCCGCCTTAACCTTCCCAGAGTAGCTCTGGTACCCATTTGGGGCTGGGTCGACCCAGGAGCCGTTTGTGGCCTAAACATTTTTCCGCCTCATCTGGGGATCGAACCATAGACCACTGCGCTAGGAAGCCAGTGCACTAACCACTATGCTACCGCGGCTCCATGATTTTTTGTAAGCAGATCTGTATTTGAACTGAAGGACCGTGGAGATTCGATTGTCCTGTCTTGACATGTTCGGTTCATTATGGCTCTGAATGTGACATAGTAAACTTGTTAGCACGTGAGACGTGAAAGTAAAAGAGGTATTGTATACAAAAATAACAACCCACCCCCCCCCCCACCCCCCCCCCGCCCCCCCCACCCCCCCCCCCCCCCCCCCCCCCCCCCCCCCCCCCCCCCCCCCCCCCCCCCCCCCCCCCCCCCCCCCCCCCCCCCCCCCCCCCCCCACCCCCTTCCACAGACACACACATATTGTTATTATTATTCAAAATCGACATCTTTGCACTCCGGGCAAACCCATAGGTGCTCAGTCTCCCTCAGGAAATGTCGAAGAGTGTGAACGCTGATATTTCCTATAGCGCGCTGGTTGTATACACGCCGCATCCATCCTCTCAGACGTCCGAACATCCTTGCAGGTCTTACGTTTGATACCCAATTCCAGCAGTCTTAGCCATGTTGTTTCATCGATTGTAGTGTCGTTCTCTAACAGGCGATCACCGTTTGTCCTTAGTACCTTCCCCGTATACATATCCAGTGTCGCCAACCCCCTGCACAATCTTATATTACTAGGATTTTAGGACATGCCTGAGTGGGGCAGGGGTACTATTCTCTCTATGTCTCTTCAACTACCACATTTCTCTTACCCTTGTGATTTAAGAACAAGGATTGCCAGGTAATGCTATCAACGGGTTACATAATTGTGTATCCAGTTTATCGCCAGCGTCTTTTTTCATGTTTTTGTTCCACTCTGCTCTTGTCTGGTTCTTGTCATCAGTTCCACGAATGTGAACTTGTCATCAGTTCCACGATAGTGAACTTGTCATCAATTCCACTATGGTGAACTTGTCATCAGTTCCACGATGGTGAACTTTTCATCAATTCCACGATGGTGAACGCGGCATCAGTTCCACGATGGTGAACTTGTCATCAATTCTACGATAGTGAACTTGTCATCAGTTCCACGATGGTGAACGTGTCATCAGTTCCACGATGGTGAACTTGTCATCAGTTCCACGATGGTGAACTTGTCATCAGTTCCATGATGGTGAACTTGTCATCAGTTCCACGATTGTGAACTTGTCATCAGTTCCAATATGGTGACCTTGTCATACCATTTCAATCATTCTGTTCTATGAAAGCAACCATTTAAACACGTCGTCGCAAACTATACTACAAAATATATAGTCGCACCAGCAACGATTTCCTACATTTCCAATCACCACCACCTTTATCACTACCAACACAATTACCAATACCAACTTTATCACTACCAATACAATCACTACCAACACAATCACTTCCACCAATTTTATTAGTACCAGCGCATTCACTACCAACATAATGACTACCACCAACTTTATCACTACTAACATAAATACTACCAATAACTTTATCGCTACCAACATAATCACTACCACCAACTTTATCACTACCAACACAATCACTACCACCAACTTTATCACTACCAAAATAATCACTACCACCAACTTTATCACCAGCACTACAATCAGTACCAACACAATAACTACCACCAACTTTATAATTACCAACACAATCACAAGCAACACGATCCCTAGCACCAACTTTATCACTACCAACACAATCACTACCAACAAGATCACTATCAACACAATCACTAGCACCAACGTTATCACCAGTAACGCAATCACTAGCACCAACTTTATCACCACCAACATAATCATTACCACCACCTTTAACACTAGCAACACAATCACTACCAACAATATCACTATCAACACAATCATTAGTACCAACGTTATCACCACTAACACATTCACTAGCACCAATTTTATCACCCGCAACACAACCACTACCACCAACGTTATCACCAACACCATAATCAACAACAACGCAATCACTAGCACCAACTTTATCACTGCCAACACAATCACTACCACAACCTTTATCACTACCAATACAATCACTACTACCAACTTTATCACTAACAACAGAATCACAACCACCAAATTTATCACTACCAATATAATCACTACCACAAACTTTATCACAACCAATACAATCACCACCACAAGCTTTATCACCAATACATACACCAGCACCAAATTTATCGTCAATACAATCACCACCACCATCTTTATCACAAATACAGTCACCATCACCAACTTTATCACTACCAATACAATGTCCACCACCTTTGTCTCTAAGAGTACAATCACCACCACAAACGTTATCACCAATACACTCACTACCACCAACTTTATCACTACCAACACAATCACTACCATCAACTTTATCACGAACACAATCACCACCACGAACTTTATCAAACCAATACAATCACTACCACCAACTTTATCACTACCGTACCAATAAAATCACCACCACAAACTGTATCACCAATATTATCACCACCACCAACTTTATCAAAAGCTATACAATCAGCACCACCAACTTTATCACCACCAATACAATCACAACCACCTACTTTATCATCATTACAATTACCACCACCGATTTATCACAACCAATACAATCACCATCACCAACTCTATCTACTTACTCACTTACTTACGTATTCGTTCCTCTTCTACCGTGAGGTGTAGAGATTTGTAAGAGAGAGCGCCATACTATTCTATCGGCTGTCTTCCTCCTGGCTTGGTTCCACTCTAGTCCTCGGTCCTTCAAAGAATGTCTAATGTTGTCCTCCCTGCGGACTTTGGGTCGTCCTGGAGGTCTGGATCCCTGGCTCTTAGTTTCCCATGTTTGTCGTGGTAGCCGATCTTCTCCCATTCTGCAGACATGGCCAAACCATCTTAGTTTGGACTGTTCTACTTGGGTCTGCAGGGGTTGGGTTTTTAGGCCTTGACGTATCGTCTGGTTGCGGACCATGTCTCTTCTTGTTACTTCAACCACCTTCCTCAGATACCTCATTTCTGAGGTTTGGATCTGGCTTTTGTGGGTTGTAGTCATTGCCTATGACTGGCATCCATACGTCAAGACTGGGACATAGGTGGAGCAATATACAGCCATTTTCGTCTTCTTACCAACTTCTCTGTTGCTGAGGAATTCTCGATTTATGGCTTGAAAAAGTCTCCCAGCTGCTACTCTTCGGGTAGCCAACTCTTCTTTGATGCCACCCTTCCGGTCTATGACAGCTCCAAGGTATTTAAAGTGGTCGACCTGCTCCAGGACCTGTTCTCCCAGCTTAATCTGATGTCTTCTTTCTTCTCGTGATATCACCATGGTTTTTGTTTTCGAGACCAACTTTATCACTACCACTAAAATCAGTACCCCCAACTTTATCACTTCGAATACAATAACTACCACCAACTTTTTCACTACCAATACAATCACAACCACTAACTTTACCACTGCCAATATAATCACCACCACCAACTTTATCACAACCATTAGAATCACTACGACCAACTTTAACACAACCAATGCAATCACTACGACCAACTTTATCACTACCAATGCAGTCATTACCACCACCTTTATCACTACCAATACAACCACTGTTACAGTCTATTTTCATTGAAGACCAGTTGGTTATTATTGGTTGACTGTCGTTTTGTCATATTAAATTCTTTACAGTATTCTTGACAGTATTCTTCCAGGTCGTTAGTATCTTATTCCCTTTTAAGTGATCGTGATTGATGGTGAATCGCGAAGGGTGGGGTGAACTTCGAATTCAACACTAATGGACTCCACAACGCTTCTTATGTATGGGTCCATAGATACGTACATAGTTTAATAAACGAGACATTTCATCAATTGACAATTGCATAAGTAAAATACATCAGCTCCGTGCAGTTATTCCAGTCTTCTTCAAATAAATCCTTTAACGTCAAAATGTCCTGTGGTTTACACGCGATTTCCGTGTGTCGGTAAATCCGGTAACGAACCACTATACTTCTGGCGAATACTAATGATTCTGACAAATCATAACATAAATACCTGCAGTTCCTCATCTAAGGAAATTCATACAAACAAATTGGAATGCTTCGCTCTTGCATCCATAATACGAGATAATTGACCCTACCGTTTATCTCCGTGAAGAAACTACTGCACAATATAATACCAAACAGGAGCTATTAACAATGCGCCTATCTCGGACGACATTCAGGGTCTGAAGCCTCAATGTAATATGTTGTCAAGCGGTGCCTTAACAACTCACCGCGTCATACTTTATCCTAGACAACTCTATCAATTTGCGTTCATCACCGTGAAGCGCGAAAACCTCTAAACTTTATAGAATACCCCTAAATTAATGTGAAATTATAAAATGCACACTATAGAAGTGGCTAACATCATTACACGAGTCGTAACATTTCCTGACCGACCGGGGTAAAAAAATATATTATATAGATTTTTTTAAATAATAATGCGAAAAATTATAATAATAACGAGATTAATTCTTGCAAAAATTAATTTCTCGACGTACGGCCCCACGATGTTTTGAACAAAACAGTGTTTGAGGTCGCTGTCAAAGTATTAAAATGTCATATAATAACTACAGTAACTAAAGAAAAGTCAACGGTCAGGTGTAATAGCATGCAATTAACTAAGGGTGTCTTAACTAAACTAAGGTGTAGTGACTTACTAAGGTATAACTAAGTATTGTCATCTAAATAACTAATGTACTAAAGTATGGATTAAATCTAACTAATTAAACTAATAACGTATTGTATTAGAGAAAATAATACAAAGAAAACATATGAGAGAGGAAAAAAAATGAATATATGAGACAAAAGAAATGAAAGGAAGTAATACAGAATATAAGTAATTAGACAAACTAATTATGAAGTCTGTAAGTGAGAAATAAACTAACTTAATTTACAAATAAAATCTAGTAAAGAAATGTGAGTCATATATATTTAACCTAAAACTAATAATAATCTTCAATTATCATCTATTTGAATTACGATTCCTTTTATAGGAAATATATCAATTATTATTTTCCTAATGTTCATTTAAAGTATATACTAGTACAACAGTCTTGAAAACACCAAGTGTCGAACACGAGAACTATATTGTCAATTTCTTTAAGATATTTCCACTGTTCCCCATGTGAAGATTTGATCAAATGTTTATTCTAAAGATGTATCCTTTAAGTGTTCAAAACGATCTGTGATGAGTAACTTGTAGACATTCCATCAAGTTCAAGCATATAATGTAGGTAGATCGTACTGGAACAAATGGTAAATTGCTATGAACACTAAACAAAGTCCATCATAGCAAACACGAAGAATCAACAAAGAGTTTTGAATCAACGTGACATCATATTTGAAGTTGAATATCAGATGATTGAAAGTTGAGTGCGTTAAATGTCAAATATGTTCCAGTCATAATTGTTTGGACATTCGATATTGACTCGGTATCGTTTCCATCATCTGACTTTGTAATTTGAGGAGATACATATTCTGATGTAGAACTTGCCTTATGTCGAAGTTTGAATGGAAAGTCGATAGGTGAATTTTCATAGTGTAATCACAATTTGAAATGTGAATACGAATTGATGTCTGTAATTGTCTAAACGCTAGTAAACCATCGAGTGTCTTTCACAGTTCAAATCGTAAGCCAGCATAACAATGTGACGAATATCTAGGTGAATATTGATTGAAACAGCATCCATAAAGTCATCGACTTTGCAAAATTACCCAATCGTTCGTAACTCAGTACAATTTTATCATTAATTATTATCAGCTGATGAAAGGTGGCGAGATATTGAGTCTGTGACGACGTTCTCCGATACTGAAATCGACTCTATAGCGACCTAGAATGTTGATTACGACGTAGTCATGTAGTAGTGATATGCTTGACTCAAGAGCCTTACGTTTGTGCCATATAATCGACCATGTGATAAAGTAGACTCGCATCATTGTTTTACAGTCGATGTGGAACTGAGATTCTTCGAAATTGAATTCTTTTCATTCGATTACTTGATCTTGTTTGAGAGCAACACTGAAGTCGAAGTTGCCTGCACTGTCGAAAATGCAAATTTGTGTAAAATTTAGTAACGTATTTTGATTTCTAAACAGAATGTTTAATAAAAATTGCCCTAGTATTTTAGTGAGCGTGATGTTAGCAATATAAGTCCACTTGTATCTCACCAGCATGTCTATCCACAAACGAATAGACGATATACTAACTTATGCTGCATTGGCTGAGCATAGTTATGACCATCAACGAAGTTATTGTCTATCGTCGGCATGGTAAAAACAATGTAAAGACAAAATACAAATTGTCATAGTAGACAAGACAACAAAATTGTTCTCTACCAGAAAAGTTTACACTAACCAATCTATGTAAGAATAGATGACAAGAGAAAAAAGAAATGATGACTGACTATGCTGAGTCATCAAAGATATGAGACATATAGTGTTACTACAACATGTTATCTGCGTGACGCAGAATCAGGTACTAATTGTAACTTTAGATAATGGCGATGAAAGTAAGCACCATTATCACGCTCGACAACTATACGAGCATCCCTATTGTTACATAAGGTAACCAACGCCTTACTGTTCTGACCATTGAATGATGGCAGAAGACGAACAAACTTAACGTTTGCCGTATACTGAAAAAAATTACCAAGTTCCTGCCATGTAGTACCTTGTGGCAGATTATGTACTAATACCGTGCGAGAATATGCTTTTTTCCCAATATATGTAGTATCATTAACACTAACATGGGAAAATGATTGATGTGCAACCTTAGTTGCATGAGGTACATTGCAATGTATGTCCCTCCCGTAAGTATAATTCTTTCTATAGACTGTATTGTTATGTTGAGCCTGAGTAAGATGAACCTTATCCTGTAATAGTACATTTGTAGAACCTGTAGTCGTCGACGGATCAGAAGACCTACATACATTCTTTTGTTTCAGTGTGCTGGTATTAATTTTATTTGGTATCTTCCCATTACTCTTAACTCCAACATTATTTTCCAACATATTACTCTTCTTCGTAACGTCCTTGTCAATGTTGACAACGGCAACAGTTTTCTTAGGATCAGTTGTAATCTGATCCTGTCGCCAACATTTATTTTCTGAATTGGCAATATTCTTCTGTCGAAGGAAGGTGTACTTGCCTCGAAATGATTTGATAATTTTCGCTGGGTGTGTTGATACCTTAGTATCACCCTTAGTACATGAGGCATGCCGTACCAAAGGTCTATCATACCTGTTTTTGGACAATATCTTGTTGTCCAATATTATATCCAGCAGACCATCAACCCTTTTTTTTTAAATTAGTAATTTCACATTTTAGCTGTGAGATTTCCTCACTTTGCTTGACCTGCATTTGTTTTAATTCAATATTTTCATTTACCTCACCCCGTAGTAATGATTTTGATGTAGTCAGTTGGTCCTCATACTTACTTTCGTGTTGAACATGTGGATGTTCATCGTCATGAGTTACCATCTCTTCGTTCTGAGTTAACTTCAATTGACTCACTTCCAACTTCAAGTCATTAAGCTGAGCAGCATGAGACTGAGACTCTATATGTACTCTCTTTTCTATGTTTTTTTCTATCTTTGCTCTCCTCTGTCGTGCTATTTTCTTTAATTTTTTCTTTTGTTCTACCAACACCTGTGGCTGCAATCAAGCTACTTCGGAAGTAAGCTCTTGAATCTTAACGCATTGTGTGATAGTTTCTAGTTTTAAAGCTACATTTGTCTGATCAAGTGATTTCAGTCGCTCAACCTCAGATAACAACGACTGAATGTGTGCACACTGTGCATGAAGTTTTCTTTGGTAAGATGAGGCAATATCTTATGAAATTTTCAATGCAAGTTTCTTAACCTCAGACTCCAACGCTTTATTTTTTTTCCATGGTGGATTCTAATGAGGCTTCTAATTCTTTCTTCTGACTACGACATTTAGTAAGGTCTACTATCAACACCGAAAAATTATTATTCGACCCAGCAATTTCAAAATCCATTGCTGACAGCTTCTTCTCATATTCACCTTTTTGCTGTATCAGCTCATTAGTAAGGGCAATCTCCCTATCCTTATGCCTCGTTATTGTTTCCTTCAACTCATTCAACTCAATACTACCACATTCCTGAGTAGTCATTTTACCTTCATCATAAAAAACAGTGGATAATAGTTTATAAAGTCTCACTGCTTTCTTCTGTGAAGAGGCATATCTACATACACTCCAAGCAAACTCCTCAAGGTCATGGCTCATTTGAATCAAGAAATGTTCTATGGCATATTCCTCACAGCTTGCACCCAATAAACCCAATCTATCTCCCTCCTGGAGAAAATGTTCAAAAATATCCATAGTAACTATATATATATATATATATATATATATATATATATATATATATATATATATATATATATATATATATATATATATATATATATATATATATATATATATATATGACTCACTGAGTAAATTAACTTATTATATGTATGCGCAATAACGCAATATAACCAATTATAATATTATTTAACCAGTCAATTATATAAATGTCCAATATTGATATACTTAATTATATATACCCCAATGGTGAATAAGGTACTGTGACTAGCCCCGTCACCTAATTACCCATTCATATGCTTAACATAGTCATTGTACTTTAACTCCCTTAGTCTATCATCTACTTATAGTGTGACCTACAAGTCAATTATAAAATAAAAGTTACTTTTATTCAATATCTTATCATATTATGCCATACTCAGGCAGAAAAAATAGTTGCTACTTGCACCACTAGAAAAAAACACCCAGAAAATATTTCCTGTATCAAATATTTTCAATTAATTACCTATAAGTGGTATATTATTTATTATATATTTATCGTATAATAATATTAATGTTATTAATGAAGAACATATACAATTATTAACTTAAAAGTTTGACAACACAATTTTCACAAGACAAGTCGAATTACCAACATTAACATGATTTTACAACTAAATAAACATCACGGAAGTGACGAAGTGTACTGAACTGATTATATAGGTCAGAGCACAAAAAATTCTACCGAAAAGTTAACAAAACATGAACCCTTACAAATGACGTCACAGTTCTATGTGTCAAAATTAAAGATAGCAAGGTCAGGGTTAACGGACATATTACGAACAGCAGACAAAAACTCAATTATAATAAAACTAAAGACAAAGATAATACAATATGCATATACAAAACTTCAAAGCTAACAAATAATATTCGACTGAATTCGAGGACGAACAAAGTATGCCGCAGCCCTTTAGCGGATTTTTCGTCAGTCGAAGATAGTCAAACGGTTTCCTATCGAACGATTCTAGATTCTACGGTCTGCGAAGCGACATTGTAGACATATCTAGAATTCCCGAACCAACCGCCCGCTTAGACAAACACCAATAACGTACAAGCATTTCACAAACCATGGAACATATAAAGACAATATTAAATAAACATGCCTAGAAACAGCAAATGGACTACTGTTTGCTTATTGGACCAACAACGGGTATGCTACTTAGCTTTTTGTGTACGAATAGCTTCCTCGTTCAGTGCTGGCATGTATCAACGGAATGACCAGATGTTGAGAACTGTACTTCAATGATAGATCGATCTTGTTTTTCTTGATTCATTCCTCGTATATTTACTTGATGATTCATTTTGACTTGACATTCGATACAATTGTTACCGGCCACTACTTGACTTTCAACTTGCAGCGATGATGACGTCAGTTTGACCTTTATGACACATGCGCAATGGTTCATATCGTGCTCAAATCACGTGAGCGCACGATGATTATAAACAGTTCTTGGCAATGTGAATGAAAATTCGGTAACTTGGAAGAAAAAAATTTCCGTCCCCACACATTGGACGCCAGATTGTTACAGTCTATTTTCATTGAAGACCAGTTGGTTATTATTGGTTGACTGTCGTTTTGTCATATTAAATTCTTTACAGTATTCTTGACAGTATTCTTCCAGGTCGTTAGTATCTTATTCCCTTTTAAGTGATCGTGATTGATGGTGAATCGCGAAGGGTGGGGTGAACTTCGAATTCAACACTAATGGACTCCACAACGCTTCTTATGTATGGGTCCATAGATACGTACATAGTTTAATAAACGAGACATTTCATCAATTGACAATTGCATAAGTAAAATACATCAGCTCCGTGCAGTTATTCCAGTCTTCTTCAAATAAATCCTTTAACGTCAAAATGTCCTGTGGTTTACACGCGATTTCCGTGTGTCGGTAAATCCGGTAACGAACCACTATACTTCTGGCGAATACTAATGATTCTGACAAATCATAACATAAATACCTGCAGTTCCTCATCTAAGGAAATTCATACAACCAAATTGGAATGCTTCGCTCTTGCATCCATAATACGAGATAATTGACCCTACCGTTTATCTCCGTGAAGAAACTACTGTACAATATAATACCAAACAGGAGCTATTAACAATGCGCCTATCTCGGACGACATTCAGGGTCTGAAGCCTCAATGTAATATGTTGTCAAGCGGTGCCTTAACAACTCACCGCGTCATACTTTATCCTAGACAGCTCTATCAAATTGCGTTCATCACCGTGAAGCGCGAAAACCTCTAAACTTTATAGAATACCCCTAAATTAATGTGAAATTATAAAATGCACACTATAGAAGTGGCTAACATCATTACACGAGTCGTAACAACGACTACCACAAACTTTATCGCGACCAATACAATTACTACCATCAACTTTTTCACTACCAATACAGTCACTACCTCCAACTTTATCACTTCCAGTACAATCACTACTACAAACTTTATCACTACCAATACAATCACTGCCACCAACCTTATCATTACCAATACAGTCACTACCACCAGCTTTATCACTACGAATACACTCACTACCACAAACGTTATCACTTCCCCTACAATCACTACCACAAACTTTATCACCACCAACACAGTCACTACCACCAACTTTATCACTACCAACACAATCACCACCAACAAGTTTATCACCAGTTCATTCACTACCACAAACTTCATCACCAATACAATCACCACCACCAACTTTACCACTACCAACACAATCAATACCACCAACTTTATCACCAATACAATTACCACCACTGACTTTATCACAACCAATACAGTCACCACCACCAACTTTATTCCAATACAATCAGTACCACCAACCTAATCACTACCAATACAATAACTACCACCAACTTTGTTACTAACAATACAATAACGACAACCAACTTTATCACTATCAATACAATCACCACCACAAACTTTATCACAACCAGCACAATCAATACCACCAACTTTAACATAAACAATACAATCACTACCACCAACTTTATCACTACCAATACATTCAATACTACCAACTGTATCAATACCAATACAGTCACTACCACCAACTTTATCACTACCAATACTATCTTACTTAGTCGTTCCCCTTCTATCGTGAGGTGTAGAGGTTTGGAAGAGAGAGCGCCAGACTATCCTATCACCTGTCTTCCTCCTGGCCTGGTTCCATTCTAGTCCTCGGTCCTTCAAAGATTCTCTAATGTTGTCCTCCCAGCGCACTTTGGGTTGTCCTGGAGTTCTGGATCCCTGGCTCTTTGTTTCCCATGCTTGACGTGGTAGCCGATCTTCTTCCAATCTGCAGACATGGCCAAACCATCTTAGTTGGCACTGTTCTACTTGGGTCTGCAGGGGGTGGGATTTTAGGCCTTGACGTATCGTCTGGTTGCTGACCATGTCTCTTCTTGTTACTTCAACCACCTTCCTCAGATACCTCATTTCTGAGGTTTGGATCTGGCTTTTGTGGGTTGTAGTCATTGCCAATGACTTGCATCCATATGTCAAGACTGGGACATAGGTGGAGCGGTATACAGCCATCTTCGTTTTCTTACCAACCTCTCTCTTGCTGAGGAATCCTCGATTTATGACCGGAAAAAGTCTCCCAGCTGCTGCTTTTCGAGTGGCCAACTCTTCTTTGATGCCTCCCTTTTGGTCTATAATAGCTCCGAGATATTTAAAGTGGTCGACCTGCTCCAGGACCTGTTCTCCCAGCTTAATTTGATGTCTTCTTTCTTCTCGTGATATCACCATGGATTTTGTTTTAGAGCTGCTTATGACCATCCCTCTCTTCTCCAGCTCTTCCTTCCAGACTTGCAGGTTGGATTGGAGATGTGCCTCTGATTTAGCAATCAGGGCAACATCATCAGCAAATGCCAGCTATGAAATACGTATCTGTCTCATCTTTCAGAACCCCACTGAATACTTTCTTGTTCTCTCCTTACATGACTTGATAACATCGTCCATGAGGAGTATGAAAAGATAAGGTGACAGGATATCACCTTGTCTTACACCAGTGGTGGTCCTGAACTCTTCTGACTTATGGTTTGCTGTCCTCACATAATTTCTGCAAGACGTGTAGAAGCTCTGTATAGCATTAATCAGAGGTGCTGGAATGTTCTTCCTTGCCAAAGAGTCCCAAAGTTTGCTCCAGGGGACCCTGTCAAACGCCTTTTCCCAGATCTATGAAACAAAGATGGATCTCACTCTTATACTCAAGGGCCTTTTCACTCAGCTGTCTGAGTGTGAAGTTCAGGTCTTGAGTACTTCGGTTTGCTCAGAATCCGCACTGAATCGCATCCAATTGTGGCTCAGCTAGGCGTCGGAGTCTCTGCTCTAGGATTCTAGAGTAGATTTTCCCAGGGACACTGAGAAGGGATATGCCTCTGTGGTTTCCACATTGTCGATTGTCACCTTTTTTGAAAATTGGTGTTATGATGGCAATCTTCCAATCCTTTGGAATGGTCTTGTTGCACCACGCTGCCTGTAGGACCCTTAAGAGTAATAGGTCACCTGATGCCCCCATGTACTTAACCATTTCTGGTGTTATACCATCATGCCCTGCTGCTTTGCCCATCTTGATTTTCTCCAGTGCTGCCTTCAGTTCTTCCATCTTTATGTCATCTTCATCACCATTGGTTTTCTCTTCTGTGCTAGTGGTTATCATTTCTGATGCTTGACCTTGCTCACCATCAAGGAGTTCTGAGAAATATTCTTTCCATCTTTCCATTACTTCCTTCGGGACAGTAAGCAATTTGCCTTGCTTGTCCTTTATAAATTTGAGAGGGCATTGTTTTTCCTTCCTCATGTTCTTTAGGGTCTTATAGAACAATTTCTGGTTTTCTTGCGCATCTTTTTCTAGCTTTTCTAGAAATTCTTCCCAGGACTTCTGTTTTGCTGCTAGCACCTTGTTCTTTGCTTCTGTTATGAGTATCACATATTCTCTATATTTCTCTATTTGTCCTGCTGTGTTTTTAGCTCCTAATTATTGTTTCCATGACATTTTCTTCTCTCTTATTTTCTCTTTGACTTCCTCTGTCCACCAAGGTGTCCTCTTTCTCTTGTTCCCAAGTCGGACTTCACCACATGCTTCTGCAGCAACTGTCTTTATGATGTCCTTGAATTTAAGCCACAGGGTTTCCAAGTCATCAAGTTGTTCTTCTATGTTTCTCACCGATGTAGCAATAAGACCCTAATATCTGGTCTTAATTTCTGGCTCTCTCAGCTTGTAGGTCTTAATGCTCATTTCTCCCGTTTGTTTACTTGGTTTCTTGCGTGATGTTGGGCAGTTCCTAGGCTGAGCAACTTTTTCAGTTGTTCTTTTGATTGTAAGCAGGTAGTGATCACTTCTAATCTCTGGCTCCCTCCAGACTCTAGCATCCCGGACATATTTGAATGAGCTCTTCCTAACAATGGCATAGTCGATCACTGACTTCTCATTCTTTGTTGGTTCACATCTAGTGTATGCATGTATGCGCTTATGGGGGAACTTTGTAATTGTAATAATCAGATTCTGCTCACTGCAGAATCTAAGGAGTCGCTTTCCATTGTCATTGAGAGCATCTTCTCCATATCTTCCGATAACTCCACCCCATCTAGCATGGTCATTTCCAACTCTGGCGTTTAAATCTCCGAGCATGATAACTTCATCTAGGCAGTCATCCACTGTCCGTTGAAGCAGCCCGAAGAATTCCTCCTTGACCTCTGCTCTCTCATCCTCATTTGGCCCATACACTATGACCAGGTTGACTATGGTTTCTCCTTCTTTTAGTTTTACAACCATAATGCGCTCCGAGACAAAGTTCCATCCCTTGATACTATCTTTCTGGTTTTTGGCCACAATGCATCCCACGCCCCCTTTAGCTCTTTCAGATACCAATACTATCACCACCATCAACTTTATCACAACCAATACAATCACTACCACCAACTTTATCACTACCAATACAGTAACTACCACCAATTTTATCACTACTAAAATAGTCACTATCTCCAGCTTTATCACTATCAATACAATCACTATCACAAACTTTATCACTACCAATACAATCAATACCACCAACTTTATCATTAGCAATACAGTCACTACCACTAACTTTATCACTATGAATACAATCACTACCACAATTTTTATCACTACCAATACAATCACTACCAACACACTTTATCACTACCAGTACAATCACCACCACCAACGTTATCATCAATACAATCACTACCACACACTTTATCACTAATGCAATCGCCACCACCAACGTTATCACTACAAATATATTCACTACCACAAACTTTATCACTACCAATACAATCACGACCACCAACTTTATCACAACCAATACAGTCACTACCACCAACTTTATCACTTAATTACTTAGTCGTTCCCCTTCTACCGTGAGGTGTAGAGGTTTGGAAGAGAGAGCGCCAGACTATCCTATCGGCTGTCTTCCTCCTGGCCTGGTTCCCTTCTAGTCCTCGGTCCTTCAAAGATTGTCTAATGTTGTCCTCCCAGCGCACTCTGGGTCGTCCTGGGGGTCTGGATCCCTGGCTCTTTGTTTCCCATGCTTGTCGTGGTAGCCGATCTTCTCCCATTCTGCAGACATGGTCAAACCATCTTAGTTGGCACTGTTCTACTTGGGTCTGCAGGGGTGGGATTTTAGGCCTTGACGTATCGTCTGGTTGCGGAGCATGTCTCTTCTTGTTACTTCAACCACCTTCCTCAGATACTTCATTTCTGAGGTTTGGATCTTGCTTTTATGGGTTGTAGTCATTTGCCCATGACTCGCATCCATATGTCAAGACTGGGACATAGGTGGAGCGGTATACAGCCATCTTCGTTTTCTTACCAACCTCTCTCTTGCTGAGGAATCCTCGATTTATGGCCTGAAAAAGTCTCTCAGCTGCTGCTTTTCGTGTGGTCAACTCCTCTTTGATGCCTCCCTTTTGGTCTATAATAGCTCCGAGATATTTAAAGTGGTCGATCTGCTCCAGGACCTGTTCTCCCAGCTTAATCTGATGTTTTCTTTCTTCTCGTGATAACACCATGGATTTTGCTTTAGAGCTGCTTATGACCATCCCTCCAGCTCTTCCTTCTAGACTTGCAGAATGGATTGGAAATGTGCCTCTGATTTAGCAATCAGGGCAACATCATCAGCAAATTCCAGCTCTGAAATACATACCTGTCTCATCTTCCAGTACCCCACTGAATACTTTCTTGTTCTCTCCTTACATGACTTGATAACATCGTCCATGAGGAGTATGAAAACATAAGGTGACAGGGTATCACCTTGTCTTACACTAGTGGTGGTCCTGAACTCTTCTGACTTATGGTTTGCTGTCCTCACATAATTTCTGCAAGACTTGTAGAAGCTCTGTATAGCTTGAATCAGAGGTGCTGGAATGTTCTTCCTTGCCAAAGAGTCCCAAAGTTTGCTCCAGGGGACCCTGTCAAACGCATTTTCAAGATCTGTGAAACAAAGATGGATCTCACTCTTATACTCAAGGGCCTTTTCACTCAGCTGTCTGGGTGTGAAGATTAGGTTTTGAGTACTTCGGTTTGCTCGGAATCCGCACTGGACTTCATCCAATTGTGGCTCAGCTAGACGTCGGAGTCTCTGCTCTAGGATTCTAGAGTAGATTTTCCCAGGGGCACTGAGAAGGGATATGCCTCTGTGGTTTCCACATTGTCGATTGTCACCCTTTTTGAAAATTAGTGTTATGGTGGCGATCTCCCAGTCCTTTGGTATGGTCTTGTTGCACCACGCTGCCTGTAGGACCCTTAAGAGTAATAGGTCGCCTGATGCTCTGTTAGTTGGCTTTTTTATGTGATGCAAATGTTGATGTGTAGTTGGCCAGGTACGCGTGTCGATGTCACCTGAACAGTGTACTGGTGCGGTGAAGATCTGGGTCACTCACGCTGACAGCATACATGGTCCTTGTACGATGATGATGATGATGTGAGACATGGGTGTGTGCAGACGCGAATGCGTTTAGGATCATATATAGTATACAATGTACCCAGTCACACTCGTACAGAAGCCAATGATGGTTGCAACTACTGGTAACAGTTCATACATTTATTCACAGCACTAACAGTAGTAACACACAGGAACAGTCAATGTAAACAGGATCATGTACATCATGTTAATTGAAATCGCTTGGTACATATCAGGCATTCTAAGGCTGGTGAACATTCACATATGTGGGCATGGTCAATAGTGGTATGTCCTTTAACTTACAGTTCATATGGCCGCTTTGGTATCCCTGACTGAACGCGTCAGATACCTGAATAACTCCGTCATACAAAAGACGAGCCCCTAACTCATGTAATCCTATTACCAGGGCCGTCGTTCAACTTGGCATAACACGCCAGTTACATCTTTTCATGCGGTAGAATAGTGGCCATTACACAGAGCCTCGATATGACGTCAGCTGTGTATTCTTCATTAAGCAGGTTGCATAATCCCTGCTATAATGTTTGTATAAGTATCCCGCCAACCTGCGGTTTCCACTATATATAACTTCGTCACTGGACTTCTGATCATATGAAGACAAATAGTCCTAAATAGCTACCTTGAGCACAAAATATAAGTTCTGCATTACAGGAACTGTGAGCTGTTCTCACAGGCTAGGTAAGCCTTTAACAAATTCTGCAACCGAATGAGTAGTAATGATAAAGTCGGTGTTACCTTGAAACGAATCCTCAGAACACAAGAAATAACACTGTCGTCATTCCTGACGTACAGTAAATCACTGGGGAAAACTGCCAACGCAGTCACTTCGAAGATTTTCCTTCCCCAGGAAACAACGGACATTCACGTCCTACAGAAGCCAGTTCGCATATCTCTCTACCTCACGGAAGTCTAATTTTGCGCGCAACAACTGCGCACACAGATTTCCCCAGGAAACAACGGACATTCACGTCCTACAGAAGCCAGTTCGCATATCTCTCTACCTCACGGAAGTCTAATTTTGCGCGCAACAACTGCGCATGGCACATAGCCCAGAACTGTTTACCTTTGACCCTATTCTCAAAAAGGTCAAACCCAATGAATGAACCAAAAAAGGGAGATAACCCCTAATCAACCTGACACAGCAAAGTTAAGACATAGTTCCCTAACCTTGACCAGGGTGAAAACATACAACCAATAAATCGACGTTTGAAACTCCGTCAAAGATGACAGCAACATGCTCCCATGTACTTAACCATTTCTGGTGTTAGACCATCATGCCCTGCTGCTTTGCCCATCTTGATTTTCTCCAGTGCTGCCTTTAGTTCTTCCATGTTTATGTCATCTTCATCACCATTTGTTTCCTCTTCTGTGCTAGTGGTTATCATTTATGATGCTTGACCTTGCTCTTTTTTTATTTTATTTTTTTTTTAATTTATTTTTTTAAATTTATTTATTTTTTTATTTATTTATTTATTTTTCAAATTCATTATTACTATTATTTTTTTATTATTATTATTTTATTTTATTTTAAAAACACTTTAATTATGATGATTATTGCAAATGTAATATTACTTTTATAATGATAAATGCCTTAATAATGCTTAAAGTAAATGTGAGGATGAAAGGATATTAGTATACATGAGAGAGAGAGGAAGGGCAGAAGGTCAGACGGGCCTGCGTGCCCAATTCTTAACCCTTTGAAAATAAAGTTCGTTCGTTCGTTCGTTCGTTCGTTCGTTCACCATCAAGGAGTTCTGAGAAATATTCTTTCCATCTTTCCATTACTTCCTTCGGGGCAGTAAGCAATTTGTCTTGCTTGTCCTTTATAAATTTGAGAGGGCATTGTTTTTCCTTCCTCATGTTCTTTAGGGTCTTATAGAACAATTTCTGGTTTTCTTGCGCATCTTTTTCTAGCTTTTCTAGAAATTCTTCCCAGGACTTATGTTTTGCTGCTAGCACCTTGTTCTTTGCTTCTGTTCTGAGTATCCCATATTCTCTATATTTCTCTATTTGTCCTGCTGTGTTTTTAGCTCCTAAGTATTGTTTCCATGACATTTTCTTCTCTCTTATTTTCTCTTTGACTTCCTCTATCCACCAAGGTGTCCTCTTTCTCTTGTTCCCAAGTCGGACTTCACCACATGCTTCTGCAGCAACTGTCTTTATGATGTCCTTGAATTTAAGCCAGAGGGTTTCCAAGTCATCAGGTTGTTCTTCTGTGTTTCTCACCGCTGTATCAATAAGCCCCTGATATCTGGTCTTAATTTCTGGCTCTCTCAGCTTATAGGTCTTAATGCTCAGTTCTTTCGTTCGTTTACTTGGTTTCTTGCGTGATGCTGGGCAATTCCTAGGCTGAGCAACTCTTTCAGTTGCTCTTTTGATTGTAAGCAGGTAGTGATCACTTCCAATCTTTGGCCCCCTCCAGACTCTAGCATCCCGGACATATTTGAATGAGCTCCTCCTAACAATGGCATAGTCGATCACTGACTTCTCATTCTTTGTTGGTTCACATCTAGTGTATGCATGTATGCGCTTATGGGGGAACTTTGTGTTGGTAATGATCAGATTCTGCTCACTGCAGAATCTAAGGAGTCGCTTTCCATTGTCATTGAGAGTATCTTCTCCATATCTTCCGATAACTCCACCCCATCTAGCATGGCCATTTCCAACTCTGGCATTGAAATCTCCGAGCATGATAATTTCATCTAGGTAGTCATCCACTGTCCTTTGAAGCAGCTCGAAGAATTCCTCCTTGACCTCTGCTCTCTCATCCTCATTTGGCCCATACACTATGACCAGGTTGACTATGTTTTCTCCTTCTTTTAGTTTTACAACCATTATGCGCTCCGAGACAAAGTTCCATCCCTTGATACTATCTTTCTGGTTCTTGGCCACAATGCAGCCCACGCCCCCTTTAGCTCTTTCAGATGTGGGTACACCACTGTAGAGCAGCGTGTTGCCATCGAGATCCATGACTCCTTGTCCCCTTTTCTTTGTTTCCATAATAGCCAGGATTTCTAGTTTTGCTTTCCTCATCTCTTCCACCAGCACCTCTTCTTTCCCATTTATACTTCTTGTGTTTTAAGTTCCATAAGTCGTAGTCCGTAGTCCGTTCCAGTTCGTCGCCTTTAGAATCAGTCCTGTTTTCTCTCTTGTATTTCGTATAATTATGTTTTAAAGCAAACAGGTGATTGGCCTGTTGTGCCTTTGCATGGTGGAGGGACTGCCTCCTTACGGCCTCCATGCAGGTCGCTCTCCTCCTTTTTCAGCCGGGCTTGGGACCGGCTTAGGCGGAGTTAACTTTATCACTACCAATACAATCACTACCTAAAACTTTATCACTACCAATACAATCACTACCACCAACTTTATCACTACCAATACAATCACCACCATCAACTTTATCACTACCAACACAATCACTACCACCAACTTTATCACAATACAATCACTACCACCAACTTTATCACCACCAGTACAATCACACCACCAACTTTATCATCACCAATACAATCATACCACCAACTTAAACACAACCAAAACAATCACTACCACCAACTTTAACACAACTGATACAATCACCACCACCAACTTTATCACTACTAGTGCAATCACTAGTGCAATGAGGATCATCATAGAAAAGTGTAGAAAATTCAACGTTGACCTACATACTTGTTTCATTGATTACACCAAAGCTTTCGATTGTGTACAACATCAGCAGTTATGGGCTATTATGAAAAATATGGGATTTCCAAACCACCTTATACAACTCATCGCACTGCTGTACCAAGAACAACAGGCAGCCGTAAGAATAGAGGGGGAAACATCAGAATGGTTTGAAGTACAGAAAGGAGTAAGACAAGGCTGTACCCTTTCCCCTTACCTGTTTAACATTTATGCCGAGAATATCATGAGAAACGTAAGAGATGACCAAGAACACACAGAGTTTGACTCATTTAACATCGGCGGGTACCAGATCCCGGAAATCAGATATGCTGACGACACAGTCCTCCTATCGACCAACCCAGAAGGACTTGAGCAATTAATTCTGTCCCCCCCCCCAAAAAAAAACAGAGCGAGGCCCAGAATTTATACCTGAACGCTAAGAAGACCAAAGTATTGACAACAGACAAAGTAAAGACCAAACCAGAAATTGAAATTGATAACGAAGAACTGGAAAGTGTTAATGAATTCGAATACTTAGGATCAATCATCAACAGCTCTGGCGACTGTGCAGTAGAAATTAAAAGAAGACGTGCAATTGCTTCACATAAACTAATACAGATGAAAAACCTATGGCAAGGCACAAGCAAAGAAACAAAGTTACAACTGATCAGAGCATGTATATTCCCAGTAGCAACATACGGCTGCGAGACTTGGACACTCAATAAAACTGTTGCAAAAAAGATTACATCATTCGAAATGAAATGCTACAGAAGGATGTTGAGAATACCCTGGACAGAAAAAAAGACCAACAGAGAAGTACTGCACTCACTAAACGTACAGGAACATTGGCTCCTAAATACCATCGCAATAAGGAAGCTGAAATTTTTCGGTCATATAAAAAGACATAATAGTCTGGAAAAAATAGTGATGGAAGGCATGGTCCCTGAAAAAAGGGGAAGGGGTCGACCTAGACGACGGTGGACCCAGGACATCACAGAGAGTCTGAACTTGTCTTTGGCTGATGCAGGTCGACTTGCCCAGAATCGTGATGCGTTCAGAGCAGCTATAATGGAGACAACGTTCTGGAAAGAATACGTCACATGATGATGATGATGAGTGCAATCACTTCCCCAACTTTATCACTACCAATACAGTCACCACCACCAACTTTATCACAACCAATACAATCACTACCACCAATTTTAACACAAGCAATACAATCACTACCCCCAACTTTAACACAACCAGTACTATCACTATCACTATCTTTAACACAAACAATACAATCACCACACCAAGTTTAACACAACCAATACAATCACTACCACCAATTTTAACACAACCAATACAATCACCACACCAACTTTAACACAAGCAATACAGTCACCGCAACCACAAACTCCATCATTACGATTACATTTAACAACATCACCTTTATCACCACTAACTATACTGACGTTAAATGTAAAGATAGTCCTAATCCAGGTACTGCTGTAAGGGAGTAAAGTGAGACTTCACTATACTAGATCAATGTGTTATGAGATGGAGTGAGCAGTTTGCTTCTTCGCTGCCTTAGCCTTCCCTAGCCCAAGAGCAGAGTCCAGGTACTCATTTACAGTTGGGTAAACTAGAGAGTGACGTCACTAAGTCCCCATCAGCGCATTGTCCTTTTCGCTTCTTGTGGAGCACGGAGCCCCCACTTTAGCTGGTCCCCTTGTAAGAAGCCTGCATCAAGCTTGCTCATGTTCTTACAGATGTGGCCTCTGTAGCAGTTTGTGTTACGTGATGAGGCTGCCTGTCTCATGCACAACCTCATCTTAGCCGCCTTGTTCTTCTTCTTCGTTCACTTTCAGGCGTCGACTTGAATACGTTCAAAGAAAGCAGAAGTCAGCGTGAGGCTGTTGGCATCTCTGTAGAGCTTTTCCAGAAATGCTACTGGTGACGACCATATGCGCTTTCTCTGCTCCTCATACGTTGGGCATCTTTGAAGCAGATGTTCAGCAGTCATTTTATCAGTGCCACTTTTACACTCATCGGTAGTTCCTATCTTTAGCTTGTTGAATAGATGGTATGCCACTATGTTGTGGCCTGTGACAAGTCTGAAAGTACCACTTGTTGACTTCTGCTGAGCTGGTAATATGCATCATTTGTGTTGTGGTCTGGATGCTCTGCTTCCCACTTGCTCGTGTATCTGTTCTTGATAAAACTCTTGGCATTTTCATAAGTTATACTTGTGTCAATTTGAGGTAGCTTTCCACCTCCTGTGCCAATCTGTCAGCCTATTCATTTCCGGTGATGTTGCAGTGAGATGGAATCCACTGCGTCACAACTATTTTGAACGGCTGACGTACAAGTAGTTCGTGGCGTGTTACTCTCAGGTTATCTAGGTCGACATCATTCTGACTTTGTAGCACTGCAATTACTGACAGAACATTTGTGAAGAGAACTACTTGTCTCTTAGGGCTTTCTTCTTTCATTAGGACTTCTGCTGCAGTTTTTAAGGCTTCTGCCACTGTTCTGAATTTGCTTGTGAATGTTCTTGTTGCGACTGACAGCTTTTTTTTTGGTGCCATTGCTAAGGCTCAAAAAGACTCCTCCACTTACATCCTCTGTTGCATTGTTGCAGATCCATTTGTGTATGCATGGATCCAGTTGTTGCTTTGGTAATTTTTCTGTATGTATTCTGTGGTCATGTCTCTTCTTTCTATTTCAGTCTTACCTATTCTTTCTCTCAGTACCTTGAGTGTTTTATATCATTTCTAGGAAGCGCTGTTGTTTCCAAACTGGAAGCTTGTGTGTAGTGTAGATTGGCAAATCTGTTGATATTGCATTGCTGGGGCCACTCTCTCGTCCGCTCCCTAACCCATGCCAGCAAGTTTTTTCATGATTGCTATTGTCTGCCTTGCTCTGGTCCTGTTTCTTTCAGTCTGGGTTTTCCAGGTCAAGCGACGATCAAGGGTGATGCTTAGATAGTTTGGGTTTTATCAAAATGTAGGTTTTCCCAATTTAGCACTAATTGGGAGCTCTGGGGTTTATTTGAGAGGGAAAACACTGTTCATGTTGTTTTCCCTTCCTGTATCTTCATCATCCATGCTTTGGCCCACTCCTCTAGTGATATTAGGGCTTGCTGCATCCGAATGTTTTCCGTAGTGATATATTCTTTGGAGATCCACAGGGCTAAGTCATCTGCCAATGAGGCATTGTGGGTTCTTCCTGAAATATTCTTTGATATGTCATTTATGTACACAAGGAACAACGTTGGCCACAGGACTCACCCTAAGGGAACACCCTGCTCCAGCATCATCTGTCTACAAGTCTGTCCTTGTAGTTGTACTCTGGCAGTTCAATTCTCAAGAACGTAGTTTTACCACCAATACTTGTAAAACCGCCATCACTGTACTATACCACTACGAACAAAATCACCACTACAGTCTGTACCCCAACACTCCAAACGTCAATTATTTCTATGACACCAAGCACCATCATCATCACCGCCGCTGCTGTCCGCAACAACAACGACACCCATGAAAGGTTTTCTAATAAGCCTGCAGAGAGCAAAGTTGACAGGCAGCAATTTCCGGGTCACCCTAATGAGAGCCAATCATAATGCAGCATGACATCCCCACTTCCTGTTAGCCAGACGTAATGCTCGTGTATTTAGGTCGATCAAACTACAGCCATTTAATAATCCAGATTGCCGATCGTAGTTCGTTCTCGAGCCAGCACACCGGATTTTTGTAACCCTTTCTGTCATCGAGTGCTTTCAAATAGGGTTGTTTTCCGGTTAATTTTTCTCCCTGTTTTATTTTTAATTCTGAAAACTTTTTGCAGGTTTTGTCAAAGCTGATTTCCTCTTTTTACTCTTCTACCTTGTGTTTAGCGAATTTTTTTTTTTTTTAAATAAAAATTTGCTTCGTTTTGGCAAGGCCCGTCCCGTTCAATCTAGTCGGTTAAAGTAGGGCGCATGTCCAGGTATGAAAAAAAAACATTAGGTTTGATAACAGTATTAGTCTCGCGAATATCTAGGCCTTCAGTCATATATCAGGGCCTCATACACTTCCTGCTCTCTTCCCTCTCTGTGTCTTTCTCTCTCCCCTCCCCCCTCTCTCGCTCACGCTTTCTATGTGTGTGTATGTGTCTCGTTACTAATAATACTTTCATGTTATCTCTCTCTCTCTTCTCTCTCTCCTCTCTTCTGTCTGGCGAAGATCTATGCTTTCAGTCATATGTCAAGGTCTCATACATTTCCTGCTCTCTCTCTCTCTCTCTCTCTCTCTCTCCCTCACACACTCTGTCTTTCCCTCTGTGTTTCTCTCTTTCTCTTTGTCCCGTGAATATCGATACTTTCAGGGTATCAAACGCTTACTTCTCTATCTCTGCCATATTACAGTCATATGTCATGACCTCACACACTCCCTTCCCTATCTCTGTCTCGTGAATATCGATACTGTCAGTCATATATCGGAGCCACAAACACTCCCATCTCTGTCTCGTCAATATCGATACAACATGACGATGATGATTATGATGATATCACTACCATTAAGCACACTATCGTCGCCCACTTTCCTCTTTTCGTCGTGTCTCTTTCATTTATTTTTTCTACACCCTCTCTCTCTATCTCTCTTTGTCTATGTGTGTGTCTGTCTCTCAATAACCCAGCTCCGATCAAGAGGTAAGACTATCGGCCATAGTCCTCTATTGTCCGTTCGGAAATTCGTGCCCACACATTGAACGTTGTAACTTTGCAACCCCTTGACGGATGTTATTGAAATTTGCTACGTGCCCTACTGATATCAATGCAGTTATTAATATATTTTTTGCCCTTACAAAACTCATGTCATGTTTGAATTTTCTTCTTTAAGTGATATAAAAAAAACTCTTACCGTTGTCTGTGATAATTTTTATTAGTTTTACAGGAAAGTTACAAGATCCGTTAAAAAAATGCGCACTTAATTTTTGTTGCAGCATAGCACAAGCGATGAAATGTGCTATTCAATATTTTTTTTTTGAATTAGTGTAGTGACTACATGTCCGCACCTGTGCGCACCTATTGCACACAGTCGCGAGTAATTATTTCAGCGGCGTATGCTAATTGCAATGAGTTGGCTGCAACGAAACAAAACGACACCAGCGTATAATATATTAATAAACTAAACTGCATAATTATGAAAAGCGCAATGAATCTGAAATGCAAATTTATCACTTTGCAGAAGGTAACTGTTATATTGTACAGGCATTTTCGCAGAGAGGGTAAGATGGGTTGTTTATACCACGACATCCAAGAACCAGGTAGGAGAACACGAAAGGCCCTGGGTGTGGATAGAAGATCTTTTCGACGTTGGATACAACAGGACGGTGATTGTACAGAGGCTGCGGTTAAGCAAGGAAGGAAGAAAAAGATTGATGAATTTGACAAGGATGTCATTAGACGTTTGATTTTGAAGATGTTTAATGCCAATCAACTTGTTACTCTCCGCATGCTGAAAAGTTGGCTGCAAGCAGAATGCGATATTAACGTCTCAAAAACAACTCTCTGGCAACTTGTCAGAAGTGTCGGCTTCACTTTTAGAAAAACGTCTGGCGGAAGAAATTTGTTATGTGAAAAACCACATCTGGTTGCAGCTCGAAGCAAATACCTTAGGCAGATTCGTGAGAGAAGGCAAGACGGCTATGATATAGTGTATTTGAACGAATCTTGGGTTAATGTGCTTCATACGAACGAGAAATAATGGCAATCTGTTGACGGAGACCATAGAAGGAAAATTCCCAGCAACAAAGGTCAACGCATTATATTAGCACATGCTGGCAGCAGACAGAATGGGCTTGTCCGTGATGCAGAGCTTATTTTTCTATCAAAGTCTGTAGATGGTAGGGACTACCACAGTGAAATGAATGGGCAAATTTTTCGAGATTGGATAGTGAATACACTCCTCCCGACTCTAGATAGGCTGTCTTGCCTGGTGATGGATAATGCGTCCTATCATAATGTTCTAGCGCAGGAGGATAAAGCTCCCATTCGGCAAGCACGAAAGACGAAATCAGGAGGTGGCTTGTGAATGAAAATATCTTCGCTGACAACAGCTATTTAAAACCAGAGTTGTTGCAGCTTGTGAGAAAGAGGAATAAGGCAAAAGTGTATCTGATTGATAAAATCATCCAAGAGCAGGGTCATGTTTCACTTCGACTCCCACCTTACCATTCTCACCATAACCCAATAGAGCTGGTTTGGGCTAGAGTTAAAGGGCAAGTGGCCGCCCAGAATACCACTTTTAAAATGTGCGATGTTAAAGACATGACTCGTGAGGCCCTTTCACGAATAGACACAGAGTACTGGGCTAAATGTGAAGAACACGTGCTACAGGAAGAAGAAGATTACTGGCAGCAAGATGGCTTGCAGTTTATCCAACCAATAACTGTTGTGAACTTATTGGAGTTGTCCGATTCGGAATGAGGCACGTCGATCGCATTCCTTCGTTTGTGATAAACTAATTTCATATGCCAATCTATAATAACACATAAACAGTTACGATTCGTCATAGCTTCCTGATGATTTATTGCTATCATGGTTCATTATCAAAACATCATTCCTCGTATCAAAATCACGTGAACAACCAATCACACATTTAGGACACGCCTTTGAACCGTTTTGTCGCACACATGTTGTGATTTACTGTAAAAATTAATGTTACGGGCAGATTTAGGCAAATGTTCCAAGAAGATCAAAGAAAATCGCCGTTTTGCAAATTTCGCGACAGCTGTGGATGTAATGATCGCAAAATCTTAACTGCGTGGAAAATCTAAGACTGCATGCAAAAATTCATGTCCATACAACAGTTTTGGAGAAAATTGACGCTTTCTGTGAGCACGAATTTCCGAACGTTTTATACAATATTTTAACTACGGTATCGATACATTTCGATAAATCCTTCAAAAGATTAGCTTGTTTTTTTTAAATTAATATATGCCGCGGGGACTTTTCTCCAGCACTTTGTAGGGATATAAAAAGAGGATTACATCTACAGCTTCCACGGATATTTCTGCGTTTAGGGCGCTTATCGCTGGACATTAATCTTCTTAATCTTGCCTGGCTGAAAAATAAGTGTTCAGTTCAGAAATAGATATCACGTTGTGTTCACATTTGATGTGAACGAGGTTTTGGGCAGCGTCAGCGTAACCAGCAGACCTTTTCAGGGCTTCATCGTGATAGAGTAGTGATTCTCAAGCGGTGTGCCGCTGTGTCTATCAAAGTGTACCGCCGCGCCTATCAAAGTGTGCCGCAAAAATGTTGTAAATTTACTGCATGAAGTATATTTTTAGTGATCGTGTAATATAAAACTGATCTTACAGCTTGAATTCGTTCAATAATAACTGGAGCTATTAACTGCTTTGAACAAAAATTAGATATACTTCAAAATTATTTTAAACAATTAAAAGAAAATCAAATTGAGAGTTTTCTTTATTCTAAAGAACCCACAAATTCATCATCATCATGTGACGTATTCTTTCCAGAACGTTGTCTCCATTACAGCTGCTTTGAATGCATCACGATTCTGGGCAAGTCGACCTGCATCAGCCAAAGACAATTTCAGACTCTCTGTGATGTCCTGGGTCCACTGTCGTCTAGGTCGACCCCTTCCCCTTTTCCCAGGTACCATGCCTTCCATCACTATTTTTTTCAAATTAATGTATTTAATTTAGAATAGACCACTATAATGTTTTATTCAGGCGCGGGGTGAGATAGGTGTGCCGCAAATTTTTAGAAAATTGAAAAGTGTGCCGTGAACACAAAAAGGTTGAGAAACACTGTGCAAGAGGATAGATAATATTAGTCCTTCTCAGGGCTTAGTATTTATTAGCAATTGCAAGCCGTCCTTTTCAAGGCTTCGTTATGCAACCGGATAGATCCCATTAGTCCTTTTCAGAGCTTAGTATTTCTCAGTACTGCAATGCAGTCAGTCCTTTTCAGAACTAGCCTTGATGCATATTATTATCCCAGCAGACGAGAAGAAATGGTCACCTTCAGACTCCGCACGGACCACAACAGATTGGGGTACCATCTATTTAACAAGCTAAAGATAGTAATTATCGATGAGTGTAACTGTGATAGAGATCAAATGAGTGCTGAACATCTGCTTCAAAGATGCCTAATATATGCGTAACAGAGAAAGCCCTTATGGCCCGTACTATTCCTGGAAAAACTCTATGGGAGATACAAAAAGCCTCATGCTGACCACTGCTTTCTTTGAAAATATTCAAGTAGACGTCTGAGGGACTATGAAGAAGAAGCCCATATCAGGGCTAGTTGATAGATGCTGTTAGTCCTTTTCAGGACTTAGTATTCATCAACGCTGCAATTGCTGGCAGTGATTTTCAGGACTTAGTATTCATCAACGCTACAATTGCTGGCAGTGATTTTCAGGACTTCGTTATGGTAGCTGTAGATGCTAATGGTCCTTTTCATGGCACAGTATTTATCAACGCTTGAAGTGGTAGCAGGCCTCTTCAGGACTAACCTTTTTTAAGGCGTAGCCATGCTATCTGATAGAAGGATGTGGTCTTTTTCAGGACTTAGTATTTACCAACACTGTAAATTAAAATGTACCGCGAATGGGAGCTGTATGCAAAGTTTGCGCTCGATTAGTTCAGCGCAACTAAGGATTTTGAGCGTCAATTATTTGAAACGCTACAAGTATATAAACATCGTGTGGTGTTAAATAAACGTGGTTTAAAAAAAAAAAAAAACTATCAGCAGACATTAAAAAAAAAAAAAAGAAAGTATTGCTCCAATGTGGTTAATAGACTCCAGGCTTCTTGCGAAGTCTACATAAACCTGTTAAATGTGAAAAGTCATACACGACTGACGAAAACATATTCCTATGTAAAATGAATTATCTCAAATACAACACATAGACGGATATGAATGCCTTGATGCGAATTCATTAATGATTATTTTATTAATGGCTTCATTCAGATCTCTAATATAAACAGGTTCTGAAGCCACTTATTTTTCCATCAGTGAGAAAATTTGATATTTCCTGTTGCTGTCTAAAAATCTCATTAGCATGTCTATAGTGACGAGGGTGTATTTTCTTCAACAATTGGTCGTGGCAACGCAAAATGTCAGAAGTATCACACACAGATCTCCGGGGGAGGGGGGGGGGTCTTTGTCAGAGACAAAGCCAGAATAGGACTACTGGACATTCAGGCATGTCGTACATGGCGACTAATGAAAGGTTGTGTCCGGGTCTGGCAACCTCATCATGTCAAACAAATTACCACAGAAACCACTGCTACATGAGTATGTGAATACTTAGTCCGGTTTTCTGCCAGGGGACCAGCTGCAATGGTGGCTCATAGGGGGACCATCTGTCCTCTTCCCCCCGGATTCGACCGCTTTTCCCAGGATTCGTCCTCTTTCCCCCGGTGTCATAAAATTAACAAGTGATACAACGTAAAAATATCTCCAAAGGATAAAATGTAAGGATAAAAACATAATGCGTAAGCTGCTGATAGTACATGATCGCCCTGACCGCGGGTCATCACCCTCCATAAAAATTGACTTGCTAGACGGGAAATCAAAACGGTTACCATTTGAACGGGATGAGAACGGCGGATCAAAAGGAAAAAAAATATGACTGAAAAAATTGCGTGAGACTAGCAAGGCTAAAGAGACGCAATTGGGGGTGGGGGGGGGGGGTGGGGGGGGGGGGGGGGGGGGGGGGGGGGGGGGGGGAAACGGAGAAAAAGTCACGTTTCCCAAGTTGACATAAAGTAAGGAACTCGACAGAAGGGACCTTGGATATGATACGCCACAGTCATTTATTGGACGCTTTTGCGATACCAAGCCTTTTATTTGAATTCAGCGGCAAACGCAGATGCTTGAAATATTACAAAATTTAAAAAGTAACTTTTTCTTAATATTAATGTTAGGAATATAAAAATTAGCTGGCCGGATGGCCCATTCTGAGCAGTGAAATAATATGCTTTTATTTATACAGACGGATAGATAATAATGAAGACAATGACAAAAGACAGTGTTGTTCACATCAGCGAAAGACTGCATTGAATCTAACATGTCACTATTTGCACAAAAATCGCGACCTTGAAGACTCAAGTGTCCAAATCTAGTTAGAATGAAAGAGAAGGGGAATTGGTGGAAGCTGTGGCTAAAAATAACTTTACAGACAAAAAGTGTAGAGGGGACGAATAGGTTGGTTCAAAAAGCAAGTACGTTTTTGTGAAAACGCAAGTAGAGACGGACGGACTAACAGATAAAAATCCATACTTGACTGAAGCATGACTGAAATGACTTTAGTGTAGGAAATTTGAATTAAAAAAAACCAAGGCATTGATTGGCCACAGACAATCATATTATCGGCGCTCAGACGCGCATTTGGGGCCATTCCTCAATAGTTGTCCAGTGATAGACACAGTAAATTTCAAGTGTGGTGATTTCCAAATGAAATAAATTGAAATAAGTTCAGGGACGCCATACTATAGCCAGCAGCTCAGCTGAGTTTTGCTAGCATTTCTGTGTTCTTTATTCATAATCTGAGCTGTGAGTTTTTTATGTTGCCACCAAAAGGCGGTGTCAAATGCTGGGTAAATAATTGACAGTGAGGACCCGTGCAGTGTCGCATCTCGGCAGAACAGCCTTGTATTGCCCCAAGCACGGAGAGGTGGGGCCACCCGATATATTGCCCCCAAGCACGGAGAGGTGGGGCCACCAGATTCCAGCACCAGCGCTACTTCTTCAAAGTTACGTAAGCAGGCTGGTCTGCTGGATTTACACCAACTTCATAGACATAACACCCAAAGTGAATTACTACTAAAACATCCCATTTACTTCCATCATAAATGGACAATGCTTGGTAGGCTTAGACAGGGAGGGATGAAGCCACCCCAACAGCACATCTATTCATCGTTCTCCCAGGGAAAATAAAATTATAAACTGTAGAAATACTAACTAATCTTAAAATTTGTATACATACACACATTTTATTTATCATGTCATTTATTCATGCCATTCACTCATAAATTCCAAAATCTTTTCATATGTTCTGGCCAAATAAAACCTTGGTTCAGAACAAATAAATTTAAAAAAAGATTTACTTTCTAAAATTTCACCAGCTGGATTTAGTTCATTGTGTTCTAAATTTTATTGATAATATATTATTTAATATCTGTGTGTGTGTGTTTGTATATGTCAATACAACACATTACATTCAGTACCCTAGATTTTAACGTAGCCACATTCATTAGGAAAAAAGATAGGTGTGAGGTCGTAGTGGTAGCAAGAAAGGCCTTCTGACAATTCACAGCTACATTTTATCTCAGGAGCCTTCACAGCTGACCTCATACATCACACTTAGTAATATCACCATCATACAATACCATCAAACCCACTACATATATTGGGGGCTCGTCCGGGATAATTAGCATAAACAGTAATATAAGGATCTCCTGGTGGGAGAAATAAAATTAGGGGAACAAAATTGTAAAATTCCCTTAAAATTAAAAGTGTCCCTTTAAATTAAAAGGGCAATTAGAAGTTGGTGAATCTTCACAGCCAGTGTTAGTTAATTAGTTAATTAGAATTATTTTGGTTTAGAATAATTATAATTACTTTAGTGATTGGAAATTTTACTTTGCTTATTGCTAGATTTGTTTAGAAAGTATGGCGGAGCTAGCAAAATTTAGATCAGCTGCTGTGCTGACCGCAAAGGAGATGGGAATGGATGGTCAGATTTTAATTCAATACGTAACGGCTGAATGTGATAAATATATTGAAAGGGAAGATAGAAAGGTAGCTGAAGAGAAGAGGTTACAAATTGAGGCGGATAGAGAAATTAAGAGGCTGCAGATTGAGGCAGAAGACAAACGACAGCAAAGGGAGGCAGAAGATAAAAAGGCCGAAAGGGAGACAGAAGATAAAAAGGCCGAAAGGGAGGCAGAAGATAGAAGGTTGCAAAGGGAGCACGAATTACGACTAAGGGAGCTGGAATTACAAGGCCAGGCTCCTGAAAATGGTGCCAGCCCTTTTGCCTCAGATGCTACGCCCAGTCTGGGAGCCTCAAACTCAGCTATGGGGTTTCATTTAGACCATTTTGTTGAAAAAGACGATGACATAGAGGGGTACCTAGGACGTTTTGAGTTATTAGCTACTACATATGGGTTAGAGAGAGAGAGGTGGAGTTTAAAGCTATCACAGGGACTGAGAGGTACTTCTTATGAAGTCTTTGCTAAAATGAACAGGGAAGACCAAGACAATTATGACATGTTAAAGCAGGCTTTGTTATTAAGGTACGAGAAGAATGGTGAATTTTATCGTAAGAAATTTAGAAATGCCAAACTGTTGTCTGGGGAGACATACCACCAATTCTCTGCTAGACTGGAAACCTATTTGGAGAAATGGACTGCTCTGGGGAAGACCCAAGATCTTAAAGAAATGATCATGATTGAGCAATTGAGAGAGTCCATGGCTCCAGACATGAGAAAATTTCTCATGGAACAAGGTGCAGAGAAGTTGGGAGAGGTTTTAAATGTCGCTGAGAGGTATCAGGCAGCCCAGGCAGAGGTAAGTGGTGCTAAAAAGAAGCACATAGACAATTTTAAAGCTCCACAGCAATTTAATAAATTTGATAATAGAGAGCAGGGAAATAAAGGTAGGACAAACTTTGAGCGGCCAAGAAATGACTATCGCGACAGAAACTCACAGTTCAATGACCAAAAGTTCAATGAAAGAAAACCGTTGAACCAAGGAAAAAGATGATGTAAATGGTGCAAGAAAGATAACCATAACACCGAATTTTGTAGAAGGAAACCTTCAAACATTGCTGCAATGAAGTCGGGGACGCAAAGATTAAAGGTTAATCCTAATGGACAACAGGAACCTTATCACACCCCAGTTTGTGAGGATGTTATTTGTAATGGGGTCACCATAAGGTGCCTTTATGATACAGGTTTGGATTATGATTCAGTTGTGAAGTCTAGCCTAGTGGACCCAAGTCAGTATACCACAGAAACAGTGGAAATACAAGGGGCGACTAAGGACATACCACTCATGACACTTCCCATCGCAAGGATAACGGTGAAAACTCGCTATGTGGAAGGAGAAATCAGAGCAGCAGTGATAGATGAACCAATCTACCCTCTGATATTGGGGTGTAGATACGTCTTCTTGGGGAATCCCGAGAAACCTGTGATCATGGCGACAGTGCAGACCAGGTCACAGAAGAAGGAGGAAGAAGGTGAACCTATAAATGCTCATCCAGAGGAGATGAGAAAGGCGCAGGCTGAGGATAGGACACTCAAGCCATGTTTTAAAAAATTGCCCAAATGCCACACACCTCCGAGCAAGGGGGAATATTTCATGAAGAACAAACTATTATACAGGAAGGCCGGAACTGGAACAAATGGTCACAACCAGCTGGTTCTTCCCACCTCATATAGAGATAAAGTGATGGAACTCGGGCATGCGATTCCCTTCAGTGGTCACTGATAAAGTTGATAATGTTGGATTTTTATTCCCGTTAATGATATCCACCAAAAGATAGATATAAGTGGATGGAAGCAGACATCATCATCATCATCAGTTGATAAGATCTCTATGGTGTTGTTTGCTCCACTGTAGTGTATGGAATGTCAACTTGACCTACGCAGTGGTGTGTAGACATGGATTGAGTGTACAATGTGCGAATGATGATAAGGGTTCGTGTTGTTGACAAATGTTCTTTTCTCACACTCATGTATGGCTGGAAGTCATCGACACCAACGACTGTGTACCTTTTCTAAAGTTTAATTGGACGTACACACTCGACAGCACAGATAGTGACAAATCACAGGTTGCCATAATACATCATAGTACAGTGGACAAATGGTCTTGCAATGTTACATGGGCACTCATGTAGAATAATTGTATAATGGACTGTCAGTAGCCAAGCACTCAGTATCGCCCATACATATATCATCTGACTTCACTGACTGAGCACGTCAGCTTATAAACAATATTTCAGATGGCTTCTAAACCTAATCTCGTCTAGCGACGATTCTTCAACATAATGTTCAGCACATATTTTTTTCATATAATAATATTGAACCGCTAGCAATGGGTTCTCATGTGTAGCAGTGATCTCTGGACTAAACAAGCGATAATACGGGCATCCCCTTTTCTCTTCTTGAAAGTCACTACATGTTTGGATCCAAGATGGCTTCACTCGTGAGCTGTCACTCACGTTTGGATACAGATAATGAATCTGTCCTAAAGTTAGTCATTCATAAAACATTGCATTGCTCTGTAGATTTGATCATGAACAATTGACTGCATTCTACAGAATATAGTGCTGCTAGGAATCGAAGTCGTTTTCATCGAGTCAAATATATTCTCTTATCGAAAATGGTGGCTTCGTACGAGAGTTCATAAAAGTATCTTGGATTACCTTGGTATAAGAAATATGAAACTGCCATTCCTTGGCAATACGCATAAACACTGGGGTAAAGCATACACGATAGGTCTAGACGACTATCACTTTCCCCACAAATACTGAGATCACTTTTTCCCCGGCGACAGGCCGACATAGGAAACACAGTCCCTATCAGGACGAAGCCAAATCACACCACCCTCTAGCGACACATCCGCCGAATAGCCTTCGACCTCTCTAGAGACAACAGAACATATAGTTCGACTTAGATATGTAAAGATATACAGATATAAGACAGACTCGTCCTACTCAGACAAACAATACACATAAATTCAGCTCATAGATATTCTGAAGCAAGAACAATCTATTATTACCCAAACAACGAATAAATCGCAGAAAAATGGATTTATCCGCGGAGTTTGATCGAAAGAGCCGACACAACTTTCAAGGGAAGTAACTCAATAATGACTTTCCCTTAAGCACTATTTTGCTTTCAAAATATTTGCGAAGATAACAAGAATACCAATGTATAATATTGTAAGATATCAAAGACTGCACGTAACAGTCTTACCACACCTCCCGGGAAAAAAAATGGAACATTTTTTTTTTTTGAAATACATCTAGGAGCAACGTACAATAGGCTCACAACGCATGAATAATGCGCAGATGAAAATATCAGAATACCTATAACGCCTAATATGAGGCTAAGTCGACTTATGGAGCGACTGGTGAGAATGTGTCTCATAAACTGAGAGAAATTATTTCTCTACAAGTATATTTTTCCAGGAAGGTGTCATCAAAGTATAATACAATTCTGGCAATTACACAATGCCTAAAAAATTCATATCATCATTTCGTATTAGATATCTTAAATTTATGATTTATGAAGAAAAAATCATCAAAGCACAGCGGTGAATAAACATCCATGAACCGCTATGTAGTGATACAATCATTATATTATTAAATTACAAATGTGTATCTATCATGATATAGAAAAGGAACTACTATAGAACTAGACATATCAAGAAGTCTAAGCCCTAATAGTTATGTGGAATCATGTGGGCATCTTGACAGAATGTCTGCCATCACATTATCTGATCCACGAATAGCTCGCACAGAGAAATGAAAAGGTTGAAGAGCAATTGCATATCGAGTAGACCTCGAGCTCTTCAAATTCTTACTCTGTATAGCAGTAAGAGCTTTTTGGTCGGTTTCTACTATGAAATGTGCGCCTAGAAGGAATCTCTGTAGTTTGAGGATCGACCAAACCATAGCTAATAGCTCACGGTCTAAAACCGAATAATTCCTTTCTGCCGCATTAAGTTTTCTGGAAATATACATTACAGGATGCAGAGTTCCAGAGTACTCTTGCATTAGTGCCGCTCCAATCCCAGTGGATGAAGCGTCACTACGAAGAACGAATGTCTTATCTTTAGTGGGTAGCACCAAAATAGGTGGTGTTGAAAACAGTGTTTTAATCTTATCCAGAGAGCATTGGCATTCCTGAGACCAGTGGACCACATTAGGCGAACCTTTCTTTAGAAGTGTTGAGAGAGGTGCCATGATAGAGGATAGATTCTGAATGAATCTGCCATAAAATTGAATAAGACCTAACAGACTTCTCACCTGTTTTTTAGTCTTAGGGATTGAGATGTTAAGTATCTTACTAGTATTATGGTCCTCTGTCTTTAGGAAACCATGACCAACTCGGTGGCCTAGGAAAGAAATTTCGCTAAAACCAATATAGGCTTTAGAGGGTTTCGCTGTCAGGTTGTGCTCACGCAAAGTAGACAGCAATTCATCTAACCCTGAATAGTGATCTTCCCAAGTATCGCTGAAAAGACAGATGTCGTCTAGATATGCAATGACATCTGACCGATAAGATAGGATTCGGCGCATCATGCGTACGAACGTAGCTGGTGCGTTCATAAGACCGAAAGGCATAAAATTCCATTGGAACAAACCTCTAGGTGTTGAAAAAGTCGTGAGAGGTTTGGCGCGTTCAGATAAAGGAACTTGCCAATATCCTTTAGACAAATCAAGTTTAGTGAAAAAATGAGATTTGGAGAGTCGAGTAAGTAGCTCTTCCAGTAAAGGCATAGGTTCGGCATCGAACTTCGTTACTTGATTCAATTTTCGATAGTCAACGCAAAGACGTATGTTATTGTCTTTTTTACGCACAATAACCATCGGCGAAGAATATGCAGAGGTGGATGGTTCGATTATTTTCAAATCTATCATCTCATCCAACTCTTTCTCGACCTGTGCTTGAAAATGTATAGGTATAGGATAAGGTCTAACCCTAATAGGAGTATGGTCAGTTAGAACAATGTCATGTTGAATGACATTCGTTTGTCCAGGGATGTCAGTGAGTACATCCTGAAATGTTTGCAACATAGTTGAAACTTGTCGCTGTTCTCCTAGAGACAAATCAGGAGAGACAGTAACGTTCTTCCATGATTCACTGGAATGAAGTGGGATCATTGGAAGAGGAAGATTTACATCTGAAAAACTTGTTTCCTCATCCTGTATCACGGACAGTGATGAGTAATGACCATGTTGTACTGGAGAATTGTCCGTTGCTTGGAAAATGGGTTGCAAATAATCCGGACGTTCATGGAATTCAGTAAGCATATTGATGTGGAAGGTTTTATGCTTCCCATCAATATCGACAATATAGTCGACATCGGAAATTTTCGATATTATATCGTACGGACCTTTCCAAGAAATAAGTAATCTGTTTTCCCTACAAGGTAGTAATACAAATGCTTTGTCACCAGGACAAAGTTGTCGTAAGCATCTCTTCTTATTGGCAAATTGCCTTGCCTTCTGTTTCGCAAATTCAGAAGAAGAAGTTGCTAATTTGCATGCTTCGATAATTTTTTGTCTCAACGCGATGACATATTCGTAGGATGACTTTGTGTCATCGTCAATATTGTCAGATGTTATGAGATCGTGAAGCAACGACATAGGGCCACGCGGACGCGCGCCAAAGACGAGTTCAAAGGGAGAAAATCCCGTATGTTCATTGGGTACCTCTCTGTAAGCGAAGAGGGCCGCAGGTAAAACTCTGTCCCAGTCTTGAGGATGATCCTCAGTTATCTTCCCCAGTAAGTTTTTAAGTGTTCTATTAAGGCGTTCGACCATACCATTAGACATTGGATGGTAGATACTACTTAAAGATCTATCTATCTGCAGAGTAGACATTACTTGAGACATGGTATCTGATATTAGTTGGGTGCCATGGTCTGACAATATCTCTCCGGGGAACCCCAGACGAGAAAATATAAGCCAAAGAGCATCTGCAATATCAGCAGTAGTAATGCTCTTCAGAGGAATAGCCTCTGGCCAACGTGTGCACATATCAACACACGTCAAGATAAACTGATGTCCTCTGGCAGACTTGATCTTAAATGGACCAATAATGTCTATGGCCATTTTTTGAAACGGCCGAATAGGAATGTCCGCCGCCTGAATGGGTGCAGCATGCCGTGGACCTTTGGATTTAACTTCCTGACATACTTTACAAGATCGACAATAAATACGTATGTCCTTGTTTACCAATGGCCAAAAGAAAGCCGCAAGGACTCTTGACTTAGTACGGGAAAAACCCATGTGTCCAGCACACTGAGAGTCGTGAGCGTGCTGCAAAATTTTAACTCTCAAATTCTTGGGAACCAGGATTTGAGAATGACTTGACGTAATGGAGTCTTGAACCATACGTACAAGTACGCCATTCTTCTTTGTAATCCACGATTTACGACTTGTGTCTTTATTCGGATCACCTTTAGTTGCAAGAATGAAGAATTTCTTCAGAGTGGGATCATCTTCTTGCTGTTTTATAAACGAGTCACGAGAAATTACCAAGGGATTATCTTGGTTATGCACTTCATTATCTTCAGTAGATGAAGTTTGAGGCATATTAAGAGCCTGAGCTCTAGTGACTACAGCGTTAGCAATCTGCATGTTTTGCCTTTCCCACGTGGAAATTTGTTGCGGAGTGCATTCCTTGACTCCATGAATGCGACCGATGATGAGGTCAGCGATCGGATTCGGAAGAAGACATGCGTGTACATCTCCTGTAAAGAAAGGAGTAGCAATCCTAATGATAGCAGTAGAGTATTTCTCTAATGTGCCGCCAAATGTTACACATTTGACTACTTGTCCAGTGGCACGGGAAGGATCTACGAGTGACTGCCTAACACCAATTGTAGTGCATCCAGAATCAAATAGCACAGAGACTGGATTGTTATTCACTAAACCCTTATGTAAGACAAGAGAACCTCTTCCATCATGCGCGACTGATGCTGGAAGAGCAGGAAGAGGATGGCCACAGCTTAAAGTAGACACTGTGGTTGGCTCAAATAACGTTTTGCATTGGGGGCACTGAGATGCTCTCCCAAAATCAAAAGCGGCACATGCCATATTACTAGCATCATTATTATCTTTACTCTGTTTATAGGCTTCATGGGACTCTTGTTGTGCAGAGTTTGCCTGAAAATGTGGTTTATGTCTTTTGTTTTGAGATCTACCTCGGTTATTATCACCTCTGTAGTTATTGTTACCTCTATTGTAACCCCTATTTGGGTTTGAGTCATAGTTCCCTTGGTTACCATTATCATATTCATTATAATGAGTATCTCTGTAATTATGATCTTGTTGACTCCAAGACGGATAACCCTGATAGTTTCTATAATTACTTCCTCTACGGAAATTCCTATAATTATGACCACCCCTGTGTCGAGAGCTATCAGGTCGTCTCCAGTTCTTTGAAGAAGAACCCTGAAATGATTGGTTACCTTGGTTTTGATAACTATTATGGTTACCTTTTTTATCAAATCTGTTTTGAGGTCCCTGAAATCTGTGTGAATAATTGGGATTGTATGGTGTTGCTGAAGCAACTGGCATACTCTCCTTAATCTTAGTGTTGCCAAAAGTCACGTCGGGGTGTGCAGTGACATATTGGGAACAATATTCTTCCATTTCTTTTAGAGATTTGGGTTTACGCTCATGTATAAATTCAAGGAAAGGTTTGTTCACACATGACATATTCTTATCTCTGAGCAACAAATCCATAAGTCCTTCATACGTTTTTTCTGTTTTGGAAAGCTCAATCCAACGATCAACTGTGAGACGTGCCTTTGCAGTGAATTCTGAGAATTCTACACCCGTCTCAGGTACCATCGTTTTAAATAAAAGGCGATAGCCTTCCTCACTTAGCTGATATTTTTTTATCAAAGCCGCCCTAATGACATCATAATTATCCTTATCTGCTTCTCCTACAAGGCATAATCTAGTCAAAGATTCACCTTTCAAGTTTTCTGATAATTGATTAGCGTATTGTGATTTATCCACATTATGTGTACGACAAGAACGTTCAAATCTATCCAGCCAGAATGTAATATCGTCACTGGACTGATTGAACGGTGGAACCTTAACCTTGTAAGTAGAAGGTTTATCATTACCACTAGATGCCTGATTAACATTACTCATACTTGTCAATCTTAATTTCTCCAACTCAAATTCATGTTCTCTTATTGCTTTTTTTTCTTCAGCCTCTCTGTCTAATCTTTTTTGTTCA